>BMAO01037119.1:0-28721 GCA_019973975.1 Trichonephila clavata
AAAAAATTTTATAACTGCAAAAGCCACCATATATTCGGCTCCAAAAAAAATTTAATAGAAAAAATTGTCCTCGTCTCTTTGTGTTTTTTTTTTCTGTTTGAATGCGGGTGGGAGGGTGGGTGTGGAATGATTGTTTGTTTTTTACGCAATAATTTGTGTACTTCTGTATGAATGTGTGTGTGAATGTTTTTTTTTTGTGTCCGTCGTAAAAAAAATTTTAAAACTGCAAAAGCCACTTTATATTCGGCTTCAAAAAAAAATCTAATAGAAAAATTCGTCCTCGTCTCTTTGTGTTTTTTTTCTGTATGAATGCGGGTGGGAGGGTGGGGTGTGTGTGAGTGTTTTTTTTTTTTTTGTGTCCGTCGTAAAAAAAATTTTAAAACTGCAAAAGCCACTTTATATTCGGCTTCAAAAAAATCTAATAGAAAAAATTGTCCTCGTCTCTTTGTGTTTTTTTTCTGTATGATTGCGGGTGGGAGGGTGGGGTGTGTGTGAGTGTTTTTTTTGTGTCCGTCGTAAAAAAAATTTTAAAACTGCAAAAGCCACTATATATTCGGCTTCAAAAAAAATCTAATAGAAAAATTTGTCCTCGTCTCTTTGTGTTTTTTTTCTGTATGAATGCGGGTGGGAGGGTGGGGTGTGTGTGAGTGTTTTTTTTGTGTCCGTCGTAAAAAAAATTTTAAAATTGCAAAAGCCACTTTATATTCGGCTCCAAAAAAAATTTAATAGAAAAAATTGTCCTCGTCTCTTTGTGTTTTTTTTTTCTGTTTGAATGCGGGTGGGAGGGTGGGGTGTGTGTGAATGATTGTTTGTTTTTTACGCAATAATTTGTGTACTTCTGTATGAATGTGTGTGTGAATGGTTTTTTTTTGTGTCCGTCGTAAAAAAAATTTTAAAACTGCAAAAGCCACTTTATATTCGGCTTCAAAAAAAATCTAATAGAAAAAATTGTCCTCGTCTCTTTGTGTTTTTTTTCTGTATGATTGCGGGTGGGAGGGTGGGGTGTGTGTGAGTGTTTTTTTTGTGTCCGTCGTAAAAAAAATTTTATAACTGCAAAAGCCACCATATATTCGGCTCCAAAAAAAATTTGTCCTCGTCTCTGTGTTTTTTTTTCTGTATGAATGCGGGTCGGAGGGTGGTGTGTGTGTGAATGTTTTTTTTTTGTGTCAGTCGTAAAAAAATTTTTAAAACTGCAAAAGCCACTTTATATTCGGCTCCAAAAGAATTTAATGGAAAAAATTGTCCTCGTCTCCTTTTTTTTTCTTTGTTTGAATGCGGGTGGGAGTGTGGAGTGATTTTGAATGAGTGTTTGTCCTTTACGCAATAATTTGTGTCCTTTTGTATGAATGTGTGTGTGAATGTTTTTTTTAGTGTCCGTCGTAAAAAAAGAATAAAACTGCAAAAGGTACGTTATATTCGGCAGCAAAAAAATTTAATAGAAAAAACTGTCATCTTCTCTCTTTTTTTGTGTAAATGTGGGTGGGAGGATGAAAATGAGTGCCTTTTTTGAGTGTGTCTGTAGCAAAAAAAAAATAAATAAAAAAAAAAATTATTTTTGTCTGAAAAAAAAATCGAATAGAAAAATTTGTCTGTGTCTTTTTTATTGAATGAATGTGAGTAGGAGATTCTTAATGCACTGAAATTTACGGTATTTTGTGTCTTTCTTTTGAATCCATTGCAATAAATTGTAAATCAAAATTTCCATTCATATTTTGCTGTAAAATGTTTAATAGAATTCCTTTAGTTATGTGTTTGTGAATGTGGCTCCCCCCCTCAGAAATTGGAGTTTGTTTACTCAGAAATTTGCTTTTTTTATATTAATGTCTGCTTCTTTGTGAAGGTTTAGGAAAATTTCTCATGTTTTAAAATTTTTTATTCGAGTTTTTTTATTATAGTTACTGTAATACAGTGATTATCTATGTCAATGCGTTTTCGTTTTGAATGTTATTTATTCCTTGTGCGAATATAGTTATGCACATCTTTAAGTTAATATTTTCCCCTTTGCTTTTGTGCTTTGCTATGGAGTTAAAATGTACAAAATTTAATATGTTTTGTCTTGTAATTTCTTTTGGTAATTACGTATTATCGCAGCAATCGCCAACTCTATTAATAACTCGCCAAGTTGGCAACCACAATTTCCTATGTGTTGCTCGCGCTGCATTGGCAACAATGTTCTTCATTTCATATAATGTCACCAATAGGTTGAGATAATACATAAATACCTTTCTTTTTCGCTAAATTTTCTTTAAATAAATCATTCTATAAAATGTTTGTAATTTCAAATATGCGTCAAGAGTTTTGTACAAATATATTACGTAAATTGTCCTGTTCTTTGATGAATTTATTTGTCTTGTATTCTTGTGTATTGAAATTTAATAAACATGCGTTTTTTATTTATTTTTGTGCTGCTTTTTTGTGAAAACATGTACACATTTACAACAATGTCTACACATTTACAACAAGGGAATTAGCTTTTAATAAACAAAAGATTTCCTCATTTCTGTCATAAAATAAATTATAATTTTAATAATTATTATAATTAAAATAATGTATAATTTTAGATGCGTTTAGATTTTATTGCGTAGGGCAGTCAGTGGATAAAAAGATTACTTTCATGGGAAAATTGCAGTTTTAAAAAAGGTAATCGAAAGCATCAAAAGCTAATCTCTCTGGTAAAAATTAAAAATCTGTTAGCCTATAGCAATAGTATTCAATCTGTATCCTACAGGAACCCTGGAATTCCCAAGGGGTTCCACGGTCACAATAAAAAATTTAAAAGAAAACTATAAATGTGCATACAAAAGGAATTCTCGTTCTCTATGAAGTTTGTGCAACCACAAGTATCTAAAGTTCTTCACAGTCATAAAAACTGAAAATCTTATTTACACACAGTTTTATTTTGTAAAATTTTTAAAACTGTTATCGTATTATAATAAAAGAATAGTAAAATGCATTATCTTTATAAGTATCACCTCCTAGATTGTGAATATTCCATTGTTTACTATCCTGGGTTCTACGAAATAATTTTATAATCGTTAATACAAAGTTTTGTAAAACTAAATATATTTATAATGAAAAATGCAATCCTTTAACACATTCCGTCAAAAAATACGAATAATGAAGAATAGAGAACAGCTTATCGATATATTATTAACTGATGTGATGTTAAAATCTAAATTAAAGCAAAAATAGCTCCTAAATTTTAGGTTTTCATGCAGAATATACAGGATTTCTCACTCGGTAATAAACTTTGCAATGCCATTCAAAATATATCTCTCAACCTGAGTGCTACGAAAACAAAATATAACAACAAATTAAATGCAGAATATGAAATGCGACTGCAGATAGTTTCTAAAGACCTAGACCGACACTTTATGTAAAAAAATGTGATCACATAACCCAGTTACTAAATATAAGGCATGGGTAAGGGGCACATTAATCCCATATTAATATTATTAATGAGTAAATCATACTAAAATTGTACAAAAATTTTTAAAAACAAATACAATACTTTTTTAATTTTCTTTACATAAAGTATTTATAACGTGTTGATCTACATGAAACTTTTTTTTAACATATATTCTTTTAATGGCGCGCGGAATGAGACTCCCCGAAAACACCCTATTGTCTTAACGGTGGTATTCTCAATCGCGAGTTAATCTCGAGTTATCCCCGAACCGGAGGTAACTCGCAGATTGGCGAAACATCGTTATTCTCAATTGCGGATCGTGCCAAATCCGCGGATTATTCATCCAAAGGTTACTCGCCGATTCTACCCACCGATTTCGGAGGGTAACTCGCGGATTTCGCCACTAGAGATAAGCGGGCTACCACTTTTTTACTAACTACGCTGCTCGGTTGGAGCTAAAACTGAAAAATTGTAAATATTTTGTATATGTAACATTTGTTTTCTGTTCTATATTGTAAAATATTGATAAATGTGTGTGCATATATAGTGTTTTGAGACAAATACAATCACAGATTAATACCAATAGTATAATTATTTTTGTTAGATGGAATTGGAAAAGGTTCAGTAACATGTTCTGTTTTAGATAAATGTGACTCTATAATATGAGTCCTAAGATTCAATTAACAAATTAATTCTTCACAAAAAAACTGGATTTTTCATTCTAAGATTTTATAGAAATCATGAATTAAGAATAATTATTAGACTTTCGAAATTATTTAAATTAATGATTATATACATAATCTACATTCTATTTTAACCTACCAAAAGGTTGCTGGAAAATTTTAAATCAAAAAGAAAAATAGATTAGGATATTTATACTTGTATACAATCAAAATATAAATTGAAATTTTAAAATAATACGAGTTTTGAATTCTCATTGTATAACATTTAACAACAAAACACATTTTCTGATAATATTATCAACTTTATTTGTACCATGCCCCACTTATTAATAATAAGAATCTTAGCCCTCAAATTATTGATAGCCACATTTTCAGGCAGCATCACATCAGAACATTTAAAATGTAGAGCACAATGTAACAACAAATGATTCATAATGTCAAAGCTGGAAAAAAACATTTGATTTTTGTTAGAAGTATCTATTCCTTGTTAATTTTAATTGGTTATTTATTCAATTTGTCAGCTGGGAAAGGTGCTCAGACCGTTATGTAGATCAATATTTACTTATTATCGATTCTTTTACTCTACATTTCAAAAGCGTGTTAAAAAAAACAGCTGATCGAATGTTTCGCGCCAAGATACAACGCAAAATGTAAGCAATATGTCACGTGATTATCAGTGTCCAATCACAACGACTTTAACAACTTAACTCACTCAACTTAACACGCATAACTCACGGATCCGGTAATCGTCAGTTGGAGAATAAGAAACGAGAATTACCCGAGAGTTACCCTCGAGCGGGGGTTACCCAATCTGTGGGTTACCTTTTCAATAACTCGCGATTGAGAATACCACCGTAAGGGTTCCATGAGTCGAAAAAGTTTGAAGACCAATATGGTAGTCCAGGGTTGGTCAACCTTTTTGGGATATGTGTGAGTGCCACTTCAACAAACTAAAAAATATCTGTTGAGACAAATATTATTCAATTCGTTGCCAACTAATGGCCACTCAAGCCAAGTGAGTTAATAAACAAACAGAAATTTAATAAAATTATAGAACATTATAATTTGTGGAATAATTAATTTTTAAAAGGAATTTTGTAATTTTATATTTATACATTTATAATATTAGGAATTTGTATTTCATGTAAACTAATATTTATATTTTTCTGTGTATTTATATTGTAAATCTGGAAGCAATTTCCTTGTAACATTCTTCAGTTTACCGGATTGGCAACAGTCCGTATTTTGGCATCAGACTAGTTGCAATGTTTTGATGTGAGCGCAACTAAGCCTAATGGAATAAAAATTATTCTTCGAATTCTTTACAGCAAATTTCTATTCTTTAACGTTATAGATCGAAACGTTCCATAACATATCAAAAGGTGAAAAAATGTTATTTATAGATTTCTTATTGGAATTTAACACAAATAAAACACATTTTTAATGCGAGTCTAAGTCGTGGAAATTTAAAAATAACATAATAATTAAAAACAGCAAAATTGTCAAATAAAAAAAAAATTCGTATTTATTATTTTTTTTCAAATTTTTTGGCTTTTCAATAAGTTTTTGAGTGCCCCTGTTACAACTTCACCGTGCCGCTGGTTGGCCACCCCTGTACCAGAGCTTGTATTTCGATCAAAAATATTAGTCGGGGAGGGATATTCAAAATCTTGGGGGTTCATGATGTCACCCTGATACATAAAGTGGGGTCCGTGGCGATCGAAAGTTTAAGAACCACCAGAACATGCATTATCAACTAATCATACAAACGGTAATTTTGAAACAAATAAATGTGCATGACTCACAATCTTACAAACAGACTCGACCGATGGCCGCATTTCGACCAAATGAGTTGAATAATATTTATGATATTAGACTTGGACCTAGACATGAACAAGGGTCATCACATAATAATGCAGTCTTTCCACTTTGCGAGCGACTTCCATTTGAAGTCGCTCCTTCACCGTCTTGCCTACCTAAGGGCATTATCTGGCAAAGTTACACGAATTTCTAAAATTCGATTTCAAACTCTCGTTCACCATCCCGAATTACAACAGAAACGCACTTTTTCCACACCAAGACAATAAGGGTTAGCTCCTGCCACGGTTTGCGTAATAAATGGTCGTCCTGAATTATCCGGCAAAGTAGCAGTTATTTCTCAGATTGGATATCAGATTCGGGTTATCTATTTTGAAGTACGCCAGGGTCCAAGTTTTCACGATTCAAGGCTTTTAATGTAAGCCCCTGTTATGCTGTGTCTAAAATACGGTCAGCCTGCTTTATCCGCCAAAGTTAAAGTTATTTTTGGAAATTGACTCGAAAATCGGATTCCACACCCCGAAATACGCCAGGCACTTAATTTTCGAGCATTTTGGTTCGCAATATCTGCTTCCACAGACACATGAGCATTGCCACATTTTGGGATTATTCCCTTACGGGAATATTCGCCAAATCTTGCAACGTGTTTTGAGGATTCTTCACATTTCCGGCAATAAAAAAATTATGGCGTCATTAATTGAAATAAAAACTATCCTATGTTTTAAGTTGGACGAAATGACACACAGTATGCAAAATTATATTATGATCGTTTGAGTAGTTTTGGGAGTCCATCGTTGACAAACACTGTGACACGTAATTTTTATACATGAAGATATATATATATATATATATATACATACATAAGACTTCTCGATTTCAATAATTAGGATACAAAATAACCGATGGCGCCATCTAGGTAAAAGTAAAAAGATCAAAAGAAATTAAGAATGTAATCTAAGAGAAACACACATCACAGATTAAAATGATAAAGAAAAACTTACGTGTATATTTAATTGCAAACATTTCATGTCTTGACCGAATATAATGTGCCTGTATATATTTTGAGAAAGACCGCGGGACGCGTGCTTACTAGGAAACTATTGGATGCTGAGGTAAAGTAGTGTCGACAATTTGTAGCAGTGGCGTGTCAAAACAAATTATCAATATGATTCAAGGGGCCGCTCAGCAGGAAATATTTAAAACAATTTGATTCCCACAGCAAAGCATACAGAGTTATGGGATAGAGATCGAGAATACAATATAGAGGTTTATTATATATTAGTTATGCATCATTTAAAGTTATTGATGAGTAACATCTTTCCTCTCGGTTGCTGGAGATTTGTGGGAGTGATTTCGTGAAAAGGGACGGAAATGTGTAACAGGAAGTTGGGGAAGCGCGCGCTATTTAATTTGACCAATCAGCGCGCTTGGTGGTGTCTCTTCGCTACCCTGGCAGTGAAGTTCTGTTTTTCTCCTTCATTCGGGAGGGGCTCCGCCCCCCCCCCCTGCGGTCTAGGCCGTGGGATCTTTGTTTTTGTTTTGTTTTCTCACTTTAGGATCAGAGAAGAAGCTAAATCATTTAGCTGGATCTTGTTAAGATCTAGTAGCCATCAAGCCACCAGTCTTTTTTATATTGTTAAATTTAGCATTTCAAAAGATTCTAATTCAAAAACTCGGTTTCGTTTGCGCTTGTTTAGTATTATAAACAAAACTTACTCCTTCTACATGAATAAAAAACTAACATTGTACATGCATTAAGTATTCTGTTCATGCTTACAACATCTTTATAAAAATAAGAAATAAACAACATAAAATATAATAACATTAAACGTATGAAAAAACTATAGAGTTATGCATTCAATATAATTAAATATTAAATAAAAATTTTAATGCAAACTTTCTTTCTACTACTTAATATTGCAATATCAGGGATATAATTTTTTAATTTCAATTTGATGACACATGATTTTGAATGTTCTGTTTTTAAATAACTTCTTTGTGGAATAAAAATATTTTTTGTATGAGAAAAGATTTATTCACTTACATATGTTGAACCAAAGAACTGAAAGCAGTCAGGTTTCAAACAATTAAACATCTCCAATAATGACAGCTACTGTTGGTGGGATGTGAAAGTTGGGAGATAAGGGTGACGCACACAGATCTCATCCAACGCTTTCTTGACATAACATTCATATAATACGATATTTTTGTTGTACGAATTCATATTCATTCGTCCAAGAGTCTTGAAAACCACGAACATGAAATGTTCTTTCTTAGTGGCCATTTTATAAAATATGTAGGTATAAATTATCACAATAATTAAACAAATAAAATACAAGTCTTTGCAATAAACTAAAAACAAGTAATAAAGCTAAAAGTAACCTATAGTGAACGAAATGCATAAAAAAAATTCTACTTTTGGCTGAAATCATTCTCATTACTCTTGCAAAATGAGTGATTCGCAGAGATAGAGATTTAATTTTATCTAATTTTGTAGAGTGGCACTGAGAATTGTACCGTGAGCCATCTTTAGTAGACGTACTGTTGGCTATCCAGACCTGAGGCAGAGTACATGAATTATTTTGTTCTTTTGAAGGGGACAGAAAAACAGATGGTTCCCAGTATTCAAACGTACCTTCTATGTCCTTCTCGAATAAAAATCATTATAGGTAATCATCTTCATATTTATCGAGTGAGTGAGTGATTGAGTGATTTTGGGGTTTATTGGCGCAAGAGCCGATTTCGGCTATACTGCGCCAAACATTTGTTTTAATATCTGTGGTATAGACGGGAAGAGAAAGAAAGAATGAATTGAACGACAAGCAAGAGGGTCTAAAATAGAGAAGGATCGCTAGGGTACCCCGGGTTCGTGAAGCCCGTGTTTACCAAAGACAGTAAACCCCTTGGGAAAAGGAAAAGATCACTAGGGCACCTCGGGATTGTGACACCCGTACTCACCTAAAGAAGGTGAGCCCCCTGAGGGGTCATATTTATCGAAACAAAATGATTGTTTGCCTTTTGAGCTTTGCGCACTGATCTGTTTTTCATATTCCAGCGATTAATATTAGTCTTTGCTGTGAGGCCTCAAACTGGGAAAACGTAGTGGTCCAAAGATCAGAATAATAAAAAAAAAAAAAAAACAAGCATTTATCCTCAATGTACATATTTTTAAAATTGGGGGAGGGGGGACTGCTTATAGATTTTTTAAATGCATTCATTATATGTATATACTGGGCTTACAAATTACTTTCCGACGGTTACATTTCAGAAAGAAACTGCAGATCGCCTAAAATACATATTCCGAGAAGACAAGAAAAAACTCTTCAGAAAAAATATTCTGGCGCCATCTATTGCAGTTAGCCCTAACTATGTCTATGAACTAGAACAAGGGTCGGCAGCCTTTCAGCTGTGGCGTGCCAAACCAACCAACCAACATGATTCAGTGTGCCATGCAATAGGAAATAGTTGAAACATTTCGATTCCCACGACAATATATGCAGAATCAGGAAATAAAGGTCAAAATACAAATTTAGAGTTTTATTATATATTAATTATGCTTCATTTAACGATATTTATTGACATAAAAAACATCATAAAATATAACTATTACTTGAACATGAATAAAAAATTAAAACAGTGCACATAAATATGTACCTCTTAAGAATTTTTATTAAAATAAGGTGTAAACTTAAATTATGACTATTCTGCAATATAAATAAAAAATTGAAATTGTACGTATATTATGCTCAAAAATATTTATAAAACAAGAAACAAACAACATACGATGTAAGGGTTCATGCAACAAAGTTAAATAAAAAAATTAAAATTTTAATACGAACCTTGTCCTGCAGGGTTCTATTTAATGTCACAATATCAAGGGTACAGTTTGTCACTTTCAATTTGACACTCGATTCTGAATATTCAAGAGTTAAGCAATTTCTTAGTGAACTCAAAATATATTTCATATGAGAAAAAATTTGTTCACATAGATATGTGGAACCAAAAGCGGAAAGAAGAGCACGTGCTATTTTTTTCAAACAATTAAATCATTTAGGCAATGACATCCAGCAATTTAAAGGTACTTACGTATTATCGCAATAATCGCCAACTGTATTGATTACTCGCCAAGTTGGCAACCCCAATTTCCTATGTGTCGTACTCACTGAATTGGTAACCATGTACTTCGTTTCATATAATGTCGCCAATATGGTTGCGATAATACGCAAGAACCAATTTAAATAGATTTATTGCTAGATTTATCTTCCAAATTTTTCCGAAACTCCGTAAATTTTGTTTTCCATAATTCTGAAGATGTTAGTTCAACAAATTCCATCTCAAAATTATCAATTTCCATCCACTCAAAAGTTAATAAATCAAGTGGGATTATTAATGGGTCTATTAAATCAGGTTTGATTAGGAAGGAAAACATAGGCATACAAGCTTCAAAGTCCTTGCGTCTTTTAGAAAACTCTTTCTTGAGTGCTTCAACGTAGGTTTGAAATTTATCTTTGTTTACGGTTGATGTATTTACAAGCACTGTAACATTTGGGAAGTATTTGAAGGTACTAGTATTACAGGAAAATATATGTAATTTTGCAGCAAAGCCTTTCCAGTATTCAAAAAGTTCAAACACTGTTTGACTTTTCCTTGCAATCCTAAGTTTAGTTCATTAAGATGTTTAGTTATATCTGTCAGAAACATCAATTTACATAACCATTCCTTATCGTCTGATTCGGAAAAATGTTGTTCATTCTCATTAAGAAAAACTGTATTGTGCTCCATACATGGCACAAACTTATTCAATACATTACCACGACTAAGCCAACAGACATGACTGTACAAGGGAAGATCCCCACATTCACTTTCCTTTTCTTCTAAGAGATTTAAATTGTCTGTGTACTAATGAAGATCGAGACACTGTAAAATTAACTATTTTAACAACAGTATTCATTACAGAACTTAAGCGCTGAGTCGAAATTTTGGCAATTAAACTTTATTGATATATATTATGCAATGCAAGTTCAATATTTTAAGTCTATTGATGTATTATGCAATGGAAGTTCAATATTTTAAGTCTAATATGATTTTCAAGAAGTATGACAAATCCTTTTTCCTTGCCAACCATTACAAGAGCGCATCAGTAGAACACAAAATATTTTATTTATATTAATATGTTTTCTTTCAAAATAATTTATAAATGAAGAAAGAATACCCTGTTTTTTAGTTGTACCAGACAGAGGAATCATGCTGCGTAACTCTTCATAAATTCGATTTTTATCACAATATCGTGCCATTATTGCAAGGCGTGCTACATCTCATTCACGTCTTTACTTTCATCAAGAGCAATGCTAAATTCAACAGTTTTTTGTAAACCTGGATTTTGTTTCGCAGTTACATTTTCTACCATTTATGTTTTTCTTCTTTCAACAGTTCGCGCAGAAGCAGATATTTCTTGAATTCGGGATAATTGTTTGCAAGTTAGGTGTATCCGCTGAAAAATATTTCAGCACTTTTTTTAAAATGTGTCCTTTTCATGTTCGCCATCTGTAAAAGGTTTTCCTTTGGCTGCTAAATAAGGAGCAATGATAAAACTACAATCTGTCACTTTTGGTTTGACTCCAATTGTTTAACATAAAAATGTAATTTCCTTTTTATATCCAGAAAAACAGCTCTTTTTAAAACTTCACATTTCTCATCAGAATTCTTAAATGTGGCCTGGTATTAAGTTTGAAAATGTCTTTATACACTTGACATACGACATAAGACATTTTCGCGACATAACACACATACAACGCGATCTTTTTGTTGTACGAATCCAAATTCGTTCGTCCAAGAATCTTGGAAATCACGAACATCAAGCTTTCTTTTTTTAGTCCCCATTTGATTCAATATGTAACTAGGAATTGTCGCAATAATTGAACAAACAATATACAAATTTTCACACTAAAACAAACATACACAAAGTGACAAAGTTAAAAGTAACCTAAAAATCACGTCGTTCATCAAAGCCTCACAGTTTGAGAAACTGTATTAGTCGCATGTATGCCATGCTAATAAGAAAACCTTGGACTATTGTTTGAATCTTAATTGTGAGTGAGAGTGAAAGTTTTATTCATTGGCGTAACAGATAATATTAGGGCCCCTCTGCAAAATGAGCGTTTAGACCCCATGCCTTAATACTAGGGTTTCTTTCCTGGGAACCCGGGAAATCATAAGAATTTTGTACTTTTTCTATTCCCGGGAATTATACTTCATTCCCGAGATTTCCCGGGAATCACACGGGGCTTGAATTATTTATGAGGTAGCTATTTTTTACTTGACCTTAGATTTCAATTTCGGACATTGTTAACTGACCCTACTGTGGCAATTTGCGATCGTTCACCCCAAATTTCTGGACGAAGGAATGTTTGTTACCCCAACTGTGGGGTAAGAGTGTAATATGAGAACTTTGGGGGGGGGGTGAAAATTTTTCCAGCTCTCGTAGGAAAGAGACTCTGTCCAGATTAATTCCTATCTATCTGTGTATCGAGCTTCGTTAACAAGAAATATTGGGTTTTTAAAGCAATTGCATTTCGTTGGCAACCAGCACTATGTGATCGAAATTTCAAGATCTAGATTTATTTGGATAATGTAAGTACTAATACTTAAAACTATTATTTATTTAATCTTTTTTTAAGAAATTTTTTCGGATACTTGTCTTTATAATGAGCTTTTATATTTAATCAGCAATTTGAAGAAGGAAATGAACCCACAAACTGTTTGGGGGGGGGGATATTTTTATAAGCAATCGCGCAATTTTTCTTATTTATTATTTTTCTAAACTTCATTTTCGTGTGAGATTCTTATATTAATATTTATTTATATTTATGTAACAATAATACAGCAATTCCATAAACAAGAAATTGGTTATAGAAATAAAATATCTTAAATACAACAATTAATATTTTTAACGTACATAATCGACACTTCAGCAGCAAATGTGTTTTCAAGTATATATTAATATTTATCTTTTATTAGCAACATTAGAGAAATAATTGATTCAGCTTTTTTCGACTGGTTAATTTTCAAACGAATGTGAGTCAGTAAAAAACATTAATTTTAGCAATCATTTTTCAAATGTGAATTTTTTTCCTCGAGATTTTTAATTTACAAAATCTTTAACTGTAACATTTTTTCCATGCCTGAGTGATAAAAGTATATAAATTGCTTTGCTTTATGAAATCCTATTTCAAAAAATGAATAATCAATTTATTATATATTTTTTTTACTTTTTAGCTCATTATATAATTAAGAATTAATTTTGTAACTTGTACGCATCCTTATTTTATATAATTATCATTTGATTTTATTTAAAAATAACTCGTTTTTAATTTTTTTTAAAATTTTGATGTATTCCCGGGAATCCCGGGAACGACAATTACATTCCCGGGATTTCTCGGACATTCCCGGGAATGGAAAAACCCGGGAAATCAGAAACCCTACTTAATACGTACTTGGCGTCAATCAAGCTTTGGGCCCCCTAGAATCCCTGAACCCCCGCAGTGCGAGGGTGTAAGTTACGCCACTGGTTTTATTAACTTCGCACAAAAAGCAACACGTGGGCTATTGATGACGGACCTCATGATTTTGAATTTCGGTAAAGTGACGAGGACGACATCTGAGCTAGCACCCCATCTCCAAGCTACCACATCCCGCCAATGGGAGTACTTTGAGCCACGAGAGACTTAACCTGGATTGCCCCCCCCCTTTCACAGAGCGGGTCTTCAGTGACACCAGGACTCGAACCCGAGACACGCCGGCAACGAGTTCGTGATAATTACCACTAAGCTATCACGAATTTTTTAAAGGTTTTTCTGCCTCCCTGACGGGATAATGGTTAGTGACGCTGACTGTTGTGCCGATGGGCTCGGGTTCGAATCCCGGAGAAGACATGGATAGTGCCTGTGCGGCATTGGGGTGCTCTAAATATTGTCAGCCGAAAGTCTTCTCTCATGGGGTTGATCGTAAGGGAAGAAGGGTGAGAGATCAGGGCTGTTCTCTCTCAAAATTGGGTGGATTGTGTGAGTGTTAATAATGTCGCGTATGGGACAACACGAGGGAAATTGACGACGGACTTTGTAATTTTGAACAGTGATCAAGTTACGAGGACGACACCTGAGCTGTCCCCACTTCCTTCTCCGAACTTCCACTCCTACGGGAGAATTTTGGTCTCAGATAGATGTAACTTGCATCAGCCCCTCTACAAGGCGAGTCTTCAGTGGCATTAGGGCTTGAACTCACAACACACCGATCTCGAATCCATGACCACTAAGCTACCACGGCCTTCAAAATTAGGACGGAACGGAGTGAATCGCGTGTTGCAATCCTCATGATGCTCAAAGCTTCTGGCCAAACGACAGAAGTAATTTGTCCTCCTCCTCCTACCCTCGATTTGATGTTTCATCGATCGGGTGGGAAAAATGAAAACACACTAGAGGTTGTTAACTGAATACTTTATACAAAAGGTGTGCAAAACCGGAATAGCAACAACAAAAAACGTACTCTGATCTTTTTGGAAGAGAAAAAAGATATATAAGAATATATATATATATATATATATATATAAAGTTGATACCCCCCAAAATATTTCGGAAAGCAGTTTATCCTCTCAAAATGCGATTACAGAACGAAAACGAAAACCTTCATTGGATATAGGGAGAACGGAAATTTTAGCGATTTAGTTCTTTCCACCGCTGTCTTTTACTAATATTCGACATTTTGTCTTTTTATAAATGAACTAGCTGACCCGACCCGGGGTTGCACGGGCTTTTACCTAGGGTATTACTTAATCCCCATGTTAATTTCCTCCTTCCTTTCTGACGCCAGCACTTTTGTGTGGGTGTGAAGCGTACGATGTGAGTGCAAGGCCCATGAGTGCGTATCAATGGTTTTCTCGTTTAACATTTTCCCTTCTCTTCACAAAATCAGTACTTCCAATATAATTTTTCGAAATTACTTTTACTTCTTTGTTTCTTTCCTCTTCGCTTAGCCCGGCGTTGCACGGGCTTTTACCGAGTGAATAACTTAATTCGCGTGGGAAAATTTCCTGTTTCCCTCTGGACGATAGTACTTATGTGTGTGTATGCGCGATGTGAGTGATTTCTTTATCTATGTCATTAAAACTCCCTCTTTCGAAATCTGTTCTTGCGTTGGTGTGGTGTGGTGTGGTGTGGTAATTAGGAGAGACGGGTGAAAGGCTCAGGTGTCGTCCTCGTCACTTGACCATGGGTGAAAATTTCGAGGTCCGTCGCCAAAAACTCTCGAATAGGCGAACAGTGCGAATTTATAAATCACTCACTCACTTTTCAATTCTTTCGTTGCCATTTTTTAGTTCCGGAAACGAAAATATGGCCTTTTGAAAAATAGTTGTATGTTGAAAAAAGACAGAAAAGTAGAAATTTTTCAAATTACAAAACTTCACTACTATTATAAATCTTGAAGTAAAATTATGAGGATTTTTTTAAATGTTCGACACACGGGAAAAATTATTAATTATTAAGTATTTTGAGTGTTTTATTAAAGTTTGTTCAAAAAAGTTTTTCGCTTTTTATTTTTTAAATCACTGGTACTAAAAGTTTTAAAAATAATTTTTATTTAAACGCAACGATATTGATTCATTTCACAGTATGAAATTCAAAAAGAAAATAATACTATGTGATAAAAATATATTTAAGAATATTTCCTTATATTTTTTTATGATATTTTTTTCTTATATTCTATTGTTCTTCAATAAATCAATCTTTAAAAAAAAAAAAAAAACTATCGGTTGTGATGCGTTTATATGAGGGAATTCCCTCTTTTTACTACGCAGCGAGACTCAAAACTTTCCCGTCTTCCAAACAGAAAGCTAACGCAAAGTGACGCGAGAGTACCTTACGGGAATCTGGCAACGTTTTTTCCGGATTCTTCACATTTCCGGCAATAAAAAAATTATGGCGTGATAAATTGAAATAAAAACCATCCTATGTTTTAAGTTGGACGAAATGACACACAGTATGCAAAATTATATTATGATCGGTTGAGTAGTTTCGGAGTCCATCGCGGACAAACACTGTGACACGTATATTTTATATTATAAAGATAATAGCTGTTCCTCCTGCGATTTTTTTATACCTTGAAATTTTTTGATTATTTGCTAATGCGTTCCTTCTCTTCTTTCGTCCTTTTATATATATGTATATATATATATATATATATATATATATATATATATATATATCGCCGCGATAGCCAAGTGGTCAAGGTATCGGATCATGACAGGCATGTCATGATTTAGAGCCCAGTACCACTAAAGACCCACCTTGTAGGGGGGGGGCGATACACATTAAATCTGTCAAGAGCACAAACGTCCTCCTGTTGGTGTGGTGTAGTAGTTAGGAGAGGGGATTGTCCTCGTCACTTGACCATGGTTCAAAATTATGAGGTCCGTCGCCAAAAGCCCTCGTGTAGCTGAAAAGTGCGACGTTAATATACACTCACTTTATATATATATATATATTAACATAAGAATAACCATATACATATTTTTTAAATATAATTAATCATACCTTTTTACCATTTTAAAGGTAGATTATCAAATTTCCCGTATTATGTTACACTAAATCAAATAATAAATAATAGTTTAAAAAAACTAAAAAGCACACTTTTATACTTAATCGAAAAAATTTGTAACTTAATCTTTTAGTCGCCAAATCTGGAAATGGGATCTGAGATTAGTCGCTAGATGCGGGATGGGATCTGAAAATAGGAAATAGTTAATCCAGATGATACTGATCAAAACAGTGGAACAAAATTATGAAACTATTGTACTGTGATCGATCCTGGACAAGTGAGTAAAAATTCGAATTAATCTGACCTTTTAAAGTGGGTAAAAATTGAGTTCAAAGATTCCGTTACATACAAGTGAAGCTTATATAAAAGGGTGTATAAAAACGATTTAAACTTTTACTTCCCGGTAATCCCTCTCTTTCCATTCGTCTTAAAACTGGTGATGTTTAGTTAGTATGAATTTTAGAAAATTCGTATTAATAAACATGTTTCTGTAACTGACCCTTCTATTTGATTTGAATTAATGTTGACTTGAAAACCTCGTAATTTTGAATCTTTGTCAGGTGACGAGGATGTGACACTTTTTCAAATTTCCAATTTACGACAACATATTTAACGGATATTAGTGCTGCGACTCGATGGGTTTTTGAAGTGATAACTTCTTCAGGCGCATTTTGCTGAAGAGTGAATCTAAATTAAGCGTCAGTTTCGGCTGCGTTACGCTCGATCGGATTTACTAGGTTTTATTCGGCAATCGAGCTCCTGTCGACGCCGCTCACTTAGTTTTGAATTGAAAAATTTTCAGGTGCATATTTTTTTAAGTAAAAATTTCATGCACATTCCGTGAAGTTTTATTTTCTTTATCCAAATATTACTGTCATGCAGCCCATTTCCTCTCAATTCCAGCGACTGAAATAGAAGAGGAGAGCAAGCGAAGATAACTGGAAAAAAAATTCTTCTTAAGAAATATGTAGGAAATCGAAGAGATAAATACAAACGAAACATGAGATCTATTTTTTGATTTAATAAAAAGGGCATTTAAGCACAAAAGCGTGCAAACAGAATTAAAATACTGAGTTTTAATGAAGTTAATTGGCAAGAAATTGTCAAAATTCTGGTTTATATTAGTAATGATAACTAAGAGATTACGAGAAATAAAACCATTAATTGTGTAAAACACTACTAATCCTCTCCTTTTTATTTTTGCTTAGAGAATTTTAAGCAAAGTAAACGGTCCTCAGGCAGTGGCGTAATGTGCACCTCCTTCCCCTCATTGGGGGGGGGCAGGGTTCTAGGGAGCCCAAAGCCTGATTGACATCAAGTTGTAATTCTTTGTAAGATCCGACTTGGGGCCCAAATCCTGACTTTGCTGAGGGGCCCTAATATTCTCCGTTACGCTACTGCTCTCAGGGAATAAGTTTTCCTAGTCTTACATAGTTGCCGGCTGGGTGGCGTGGTTGGTTTGTCGCTGGCCTTCTACACCAAAGGTTGCGAGTTCGACCCCGACCCAAGTCGGTGGATTTTCATGATGCAGAAAATCGACAGCGGCCATGTCGTATAATTATACGGCATCCCTAGAGTGTCCGTTTGGCTTGGATTCTCTCGGCAAAATTAAATCCTAGAACAGGTTCGCATCATCAAGAGCTCAGGTGCCTCCCTCTGTGGAGGAAACTGGGCATCAAAATAGCTTGCTTTTATTGGTATCGCCTATATGGTGCAGCGCTAAAAAGTGATACCAGCTCTTGGGAAATGTACTAGGTCTGCAAAGGTTTAAAATACCAATGTGAAGCCCATTAGACAAAAAAAACATAGTTAACAGTGTTATATAAACGGTATTTACGTAATCGTAACGGTATTGGCAGTATTATATGAAAGAAAGCACATAGTTGCCAATTCAAAACGTACGACACATTGGAAATCAGGGTTGGCAACTTGGCAAGTTATCTTGAACATATGCATTGTTGCGATTGTACCATATAAACACATATATATATTAAATAAATATAATTTACATATAAATATTTTAAAATAATTAGAGTAATTGACGTTTAAATCATATATAAATATATCGAAGCACATAATTATTTATACATTGCCTTTTACAGAAAATGGATGAAATAAACAAATCCATCTTTGAATAGGCTCGGGAAAAAAAGAGCCACTTTTAACGCTCGCATGCGAAAATGTTGTAAAAGAAAACGTAGTACATCCGAACGATTGGATTCTCTTGTACAGAA
Organism: Trichonephila clavata; assembly: GCA_019973975.1. NCBI lineage: Eukaryota > Metazoa > Arthropoda > Arachnida > Araneae > Nephilidae > Trichonephila > Trichonephila clavata. The sequence goes on from BMAO01037119.1 coordinate 18,735, forward strand.
TAAATCAGAAGTTTTCAATTCTATCATGATGTCATAAGAACAGACACAATTTTTTTTAGTTTCACCTAAACTCAATCCCACGACTATTGGAATAACACCAGCGGCGAGCTCACAAATGAATAAATATTAGTTCTACCTGAAAATTCTGTCTCAGTGGCGTACAGATTACTTTCATGGGAGAAGTTTACATTTTAAAAAACACGTCGTTGAAATCGCCGAGGCATAACTTTTATGCTAAAATTTAAAAATCTCTTGGTGTGTGGCAGTGGTCTTCAAACTTTTCAACTCACGGAATCCCCAGAACTTGAAGGTGCTTTCGTGGAACCCCTAGAACTAGAAAATATTTTCGTAGAACCCCATTCCATACTTCGATGAATACATCTCAAAATAATATTTAAAGTAGATTAACATGTTAGGCACTTAATGTAAATGCAATTAAAAAAGTATTGCATTTATCATTAAATTCTAATCTAATTTTATAAATTTAATTTACTCATTAATAATATTAATTTGTGATTTTAGTGTCACCCCTACCCATACATTATATTTAGTAACTAGTTTTTTTTCTTCTAATGGGGCTGCGCGTTGGTATTTTAAACCTTTGCATACCTAGTACTTTCCCCAGGAGCTGGTATCACTTTTTAGCGCTGCACCATGTAGGCGATACCAATTACAGCAAGCAATTTTGACGTCCAGTTTCCTTCACAGAGGGAGGCACATGAGCCCTTGACGATGCAAACCAGAGAAGAGAGAGAGAGTGTGTACTAGGGTTAAATTTTGCCAAGAGCATCCAAGCCAAACATTCTCTAGGGATCTTTTACATGCCGCATAATCATACGACATAGCCGCTGTCGATTTTCTGCATCATGAAAATCCACCGACTTGGGCCGGGGTCGAACCCGCAACCTTGAGTGCAGAAGGCCAGCAACAAACCAACTACGCCACCCAGCCGGCATTTAGTAACTAATATACATGCTATTATTTTTGATATAAATTGTCGAAGTCTTGGTCTACTGAGATTAAATGCAATCGCATTACATATTCTGAGTTTAATTTGTTTTTATACTTAATTTTTGTATCCACTTACGTTGAGAAATATATTTCACTTTAGCACAATGTTTTGAATGGCATTTAAATGTTTATAGCTGAGTGAGACATCCCGTGTATTTTGCATGAATTTACAAATAAAATTTAGAAGCAGTTCTTGCTTAAATTTAGATTTAACATCACGTTTGTTAACATGCTGTTTTCCCTTGCCTTCATTATAGGTATTGTTTCCCACAAATGTAAAAAAGATGCACTTTCCATTATATAGAGCTATTTAGTTTTGCAAGACATTGTGCTAACTAACGAGTATAAAATTATCTCGTGGAACCCGAGATAGTAAACAATAGAATATTCACAATCTAGTAGGAAGTGTATATATAAAGATAAAACGTTTTAATATTCTTTTATTATACTATAATAAAAGTTTAAAAAGTGTTACAAAATAAAGTTATGCATAAATAAAATTTTCAGGTTTCATGAATAGGGGGGGGGGGATGAGCTTTAGATCAGGGGCGTAGTTACCACCATATCAATGATACTGGGCCCCCAAGTTACAGGGGCCGTAACACGTGTAATTACAGTACCGTTAACAAAGCTTTCATTTGTATGAAAGGGCCCCGAAGGAGTTTTGATACGGGGTCCATTCAGAACTAGCTATGCCAGTGCTTTAGGTACTTGTAACTACACAAACTTCATGGAGAACGTTAATCCTTTTTGCATAAGTATTCATTTCTTCTCGATTTTTTTTATTGTGACTCGTTAAACCCCAGGGTTTCGTAGGACACAGTTTGAAGACCACTGATGTATGGGAATGATTTGAACCCCCAAACTCTCACCCCTGTGTACGCCACTGTTTTACCAGTATTTAAATATGAAAATATACATATAGTTTCATTAGATTTATTGAAAAATATAGATAGAGTAAAAAGAGGCACTCTCAATTCCTGGTTCGAACAGCTGGATTTTATCTGACAGTCGTAGTGCCATCCAACATCTTTCTAACTGGCATAAAATGGGTGATAACACAGGAGTGGCTATTTTGGGGAAACTAAAGCGCCTTTCATCTTCTCGCGAGATCCATCTACAATGGGTTCCTTTGCACGTTAACATCGCGGGCAATGAGGTTGCTGATGCCCTAGCAAAAGATGGCACAGCTCAGCCCACTAGGAACTCGGCCTCTCTCACCTATTCATAACTACACTTCACCAATATTAACAACAAGCTATCACCTATTCCTCCTGCTCATCACTGGTATGAGGCTAAACGTTCTGGGTGGGTTCTCTTTACCTTCAATGCAGCAGGCAGGAACAAACTATTTTATCTCGTTTCCGGAGTGGCCACCTTCGAACTTTGACTTTTAAAGATGGAGACAAAGTTTTTCCTGCTTGTGTTAGGTGTTCTGCCTGCCAGGCATCTCTAGAACACATCCTTGACTGCCTGGGGCTTACTAAACAAGATCTATAGGAAGACCCTCTAATGGTGTTGGATTTTTTACGAGTGAATGAGATCATGGACCTAGTCTAGCTAGGCTAGACATGGAGATAAGCAACAACAACATTGAAAGGTATAGTTTTCCTTCGCTATTTATGACTTATATTCTTGTGATGGTAATTTGTGAATTCCACTTTTGGAGACGGAAAACTGTACCATTGCTTGGTTGATATCTCCATTCCTCTAGAAATACGCCCTTTAAAATTTTTTTGAGGGGGATAAATTGTAGGTATTTGGATAGTTCACATTCTAGAGAGTATGGTGAGCGTAATAGAATTTTTCTGCCTAATTCTAAGAAGAGTTACCAAAGTAACATGTGGTCCTATGGTACAGAATGGTTTATTTCCCATACAACAATGTCGGTCTTCTTTTCTCAAGTACTTCAAGTAAATCATTCATTTGGCGATAATATAGTACCGAAATGAGCTTTTTGTTGTGTCTGACAAGCTGATGATTGATTGGAAAGCATGTAGAGCAACACATAGGCTATTTCCACCTAACTTATACTTTAATGGTTCTATATCGTTTCCCTCTAAATATACTTCACTCTTATTAAGTTTTAAGCTCGATGATATTAAGCTGGGAAGCGGTTATGAATAACGTTGGAAATTATATTGTTCAGTATATATCATTAAATGGGAACGCAAAATGTATAAATATTTTTTAATTTCAAAAAACGGACAGAATTTTCCAAAAGACCTAATATTATTCATTGAGTACGATCGTGATTAATTATAACTCGTATATTGCTATTACACTTTTTCCTCACCTGTTATTTATTCAATTCCTACACACACACACTATTTAGCTTACTCTATTTATTTTGTTCAAATTTTCAAACATTAATAAAATGCATTTTAAAGCACTCAGTTGAGCTGAAATTTTATATACACGCTTATTTTGGATGATAATACAGTAATTTAGTTATAATTAATAAAAATTAATTGATTAAAACTAATTATTCAAAGAATTACAAATATAGCCTCGTTAGCATTTTTGGTGACTTAAGTCAAAATATGAAAAGGTTTTTTTCTAACATTTTAAAGCGCATTCATTGAGCTGAAATTTACTATTTATTTGAATAACAATACGATAATTTAATTATAATTAATTAAAATTATTGACTGAAATTAATTATTTAAAGAATTACAGATACAGCCACGTTGGCTTCATTTTTAGCAACTTTTTTTTTCGCATTTCAAAGCATTCAGTTGAAAGGAAGCTTTATGTATACGGTTGTTTTGGATAACAATACGATACTTTAAAGATAATTAATAAAAATTAATTGCCATTTAATGTTGTGATTCTGTCATATGTATATACATATTTATATTAATTGTAACTATTTAATATAAAGTAACTAAAATAACTTTTTTTTGTTGATCTAAGTAGGAATTGACTTAAATTGTTTTTATATATTACTTGCTTTACCTACTGTTATTATTGGCTGTTAAAATTATGTGCTTGTTCATTATGTGGTCCATGCAAAAATCTATATATCAGGTTTTATTACAAAATATTTGAATTGTAAGAATAATCAAACTTTTAATTAACTGCTGAAAAAGTGCAAAAACTTTGTATACAAGTATTTATTGTGTTTTGTGTATGCAAAACATATATTAATTATTTTGCTTATGATTTCAGTGAAATTGAAAAATATTGTGTGTTAACACTCTATATCCTTCCTTTTAGTTTTTTTTCCCTCACCTTTCTTTTTCTTATTACATTCATCTGTGGTGTAATCAGACATGGGTTCACTAAATACATGAAATGAAAAAATTGTCTCCAAGATAGCTATATATTCTTAAAGATAAAATATTTATATTCTTCGTGGGTGAGATTGTAAGAAAGATTACATTCTTGAATACCAACCTTCTGAGAGACGACATAGTCCATTCTTCATTAATTGTTTGAGGGTGGTTATGCAGATGTTATTAAAAATCGAATGAAGAAAGTTCATGCTGTTTATTACTGCAAATTACAACAATTTACTATACATATGTATTAAAAATATTATTTTAAAAATTTTATTTTGTAAATTGTTTGCATAAAGCATTCTATGAAAATGAGCTAAAGAGTCTTTCCAAAAACAACTTTAACTTCACAATTTTTATATTAATTTTTCTGTAGAAATGCAAGAAATTATAATTTGTTCAATTTAATTGCATATTTTTGAGTAATTGAATTATTTTTATTACACAAATTCTAATATTTCAAGAAGTTATACACATGTATTTGTCTTATTTTGTTACTTTTTCCTTAGTTTTCGAATTATTTCAATCATAGCTTTAAAAATTAAAATGGAAAATTCATCAAACAGAGCAAAAATATGCAAATTTTAAAATTCAAATTACAGTTTCATTAAAAAATGATACTGTGAGAAAATATGGATAGTTGAAATTTTTGACCATCTCTTAATTTGAAAATATCAAAAATATGAAAATTACCCGCTTAAAATAATAGAACAGGATATGTTCAAATCTAAACATTCTCCCTACAGAAGTAATTTTTGTCATGGAATATGTTAGAAATGTAACAAACCCATAAGATACATTCTGAAAATAGAGTACTAATATATATTCTGAAAAAAATTAAAATTTAATCCGGTACAGAAATAATGTTCCAAAATAATAGAATATTAGAATTTATTATTAAACAAACTAACATGACAGAACCTATTTCTTAAAAGGAATAGTTTGACACCTCTCTAGCATCAGTAATAAGTTTGTATTTTTGTCACTGCTTTACAATTTTAATTGATGATTAAAATTCATGCTTTAAAAATTTTTCCATTTTATTATAAAATTTATACATGACAAAGATTTTAATACATAATTAAATATAATGTTAATCTTGAAACAAATGAGAAAAATATTAAAAACACAAGGAACTTATTAAACTCTTAAATAAAACCATCATGTATTACATTTAGTGTTTAAATAGAATTTATGTCATTTAATTTTAAAGAAAAAAAAACATTTTTAATATTTAAAAAAATGGCCCTTTCTTTAAAGATGTTTTCTTCAAAAAAGGAAAATTTCAGAAACACCAAAACTTAAAAGCAACTTGATTTAAAATGTTATGATAAACAAAAATGTTACGAATGAAATGAATAAATTCATCCTATTTATCAATAAAATGATATGGAAAGGTTAAAAGAAATATAATATAAAACAAATATACAATGGGAACAGTTTTGTAGAAAAAGTTTAATTCCAAATGAATATTTAAACAAGATGAGCTTAACTATTTACAGTAAAGTATGAGTGAAAAAGGTTAAATATATGTAAAATACGAATAAAGACAGTTTTAAAACAGAACAAATATAGAAAGATTCTGGAATTATATAAATCTATCATATACATATAGCTTTTTCATATATATACTTATATAAAATATGTGCAGGTTCATTGAATAATACCAATTGAACCTAAAAATCCCAAGTTATACAGGTAAATTTTCTCTTCATTTTTAAAAAAGATACACATTTCAGAAGGAAAAATACAGATTTCACAAAAAATAAAATTTATGAAAAGACATTAATTCAGACGCAATTTGATATTCCCTGAACACGTGTATTAGGTTGATGTTTTCTCTCTGAATTCTGCAGTAATTTCTTCAACAGTTCTACCCTTTGTCTCGGGCACTTTATTATAAGTGAATAAACAACACATAGCCAGAATAGCAGTAAAGATGAGGAATGTGTATTCTCCAATGGATTCCTACAAAAATAAAAATTTTATTTGTGAAAACACCATGTTGATTATGAATAAAAATACATATTCTGCTGAAATAGAGTAACTAAAAATAAAAAGTAAGTAATCTAGAATAACTAGTAAAAAGTTCAAAATTAATTATTCTAAGCATAATTTTTAAATTAAGCAATATTAATTTAGATATGAAATTTTCAATATAAGTATAGAGCCATCATTTTGCAAAAATTGTTAAGTAAAATGCATTAATTGCACATTTTAAAAAACACAATTAAATTTTCAAAATTTAAAGATGCCTTGAGATTCAACAAATGCTTAGCAATTTATGGAACAAGGTTTTACATTTAAAGCAATATACTTCTTTAATTAAATATTTTAAAAAAAATGATGTATTACAACCATTATTGCATTTGAATATATATTTAACATGATGTTACTTTAGTTTTATAATATATCCCTGTAAAGATTAATGAATAAATTTCAGTTCAATATAAATAAACATTAGATATTAAATTTTTTGTAGAAATTTATGTTGTAAAAATTTTTAAAAAGTCTCCAAATACTTTATTTAGAAAATTTTATTAATGATTTTTTGAAATCATCCTAATTTTAAAAAGGAAAAACTTTGTTCGTTGTTTCTCATAGTGATTCAAAAAGAGAATGATACATTTAATTTAAAATATCAAAAAAAGGATATATATATGTTACATAAATATGATATAAACCACGAGCTGGGGAAGGTTGAGTCAAACTTTCATCCCTTCAGTGGATCGGTAAATGAGAACCAAGCTTGCTTGGAAACTGAACACTGGGGCTTTTGCCATCAGAATGACCATCTGACCGGAACATCTGTTCATGCAGCTCATGCTATGAAAACTGAGATTGGCACAGTAGGTTTTGGCCTTCATGAACTATTGTGCCACTGAGTTTATTTTAAATACGATATAACAAATGTTGTACACATTACAAAATTTAACAATTCCCATTTTGAACACTAATCGTCATCAAGTCATCTTTGACTTTTTAAAAAAGTAATATTACAGAAAAGAGATAGCAATAAACTATTTTAACTATTGATGCTCAGTTGCACTATTTTCCATACAAAATTCAAAATATTTTTGAATCTTATAAAAAAATGTAGATGTACAATGGGTTACTTACAACAATTGGCAGAAAACCAAGGCTAACAATGAAATTAGCCATCCAGTTCACGGATACTGCTATACTAGTAGCTATTGGCCGTGCACCTTGTCCAAAAAGTTCTGCCACCAAAAACCATGGAATAGATCCTAAAAAATAAATTAATCAAAACTTTATTTCCTACATTAAAAAAAATTTCTTAAAAACTTTAAAATAAATTTCAGCAAGATTTTTTTGTTGTTGTTTCCTGATTTTTATAAAACATTGTATACATTATAGCTTTCTTAGGTTACAAGTAATGAGATATTTCATGTGGTGAATTTCTTTCAATAACATTTTCTACCACACTTTTTTAATCTAGTAAACTGGAAAAGATGTAAAACAAAAAAATGTTACTCTTATGTATATAAAAAAAAGATAAATTAAATAAATTTCAAAGTTATTTTTTTATTCTAAAAATTAAATACTTAACTTTCTAAAAAGGAAGGGAAAAAAATTATTTTTTAAAAATCATATATATAAAAGACTACCATAAACTAATCTGTCACCTCAAACTTCTATTATTATAGCTATTTTAAATTAAATATATGTGCGCTATAAAGTAAATATACAGTCCACTCTCGATAATTCAAACCTTTGATAATATGAACCTCTTGATAATTCGAAGTATATGCTCAGTCCCTAGAAAAACTCTTGATATTTCGAACTAAAACAATACGTTTCGGTACACTCAATATTTCGAAGTAAAATCTATGGCTGGCTTGACTACAACACGCAATAATTCGAAGTTATCTTATAAAACTCTCGACAATTCGAACATTTACTATCTAGAATTCTATAGCAAACAGGTTGGAGCTTATATGTTTTGTGTTGTACTGTCTCTGCCTGTCTCTTATGTAACTTAGCCCCTTTGATGACCATCTGTCTGTTACCCCTTCTTTGTGTTTCCAGGTTCCTTAAGCAAAAAGACACTTTTATTGCTTTCCTTCTTCAAGTGGACAGTTCTGGCCGCACCTATTGTCAGCCGTCCATATCTTTCGTTTAACAGGTGGTCCTGCTACTCATGAGTTCAGAAAAGATGGTCTGCTATTGTGATGTGCAGGATTATGCTTTTTGCCTTGGACTGATATAACTATTTATGGCTGATCTGTGTGACTTACAGCATGTGGCACCTAAAGAGGCATGGGTGGCACTGGACTCTACCTTGAAGAACCAATGGTATACATATGTGCACAATTGTTGTTTTATTGCTTAGTTTAAAATTTAAATGTGTTAGAAAAAAATTCAAGAGTTTTTTCTTACCCTCTTAATAATTCGAAGTTTTTCATTGGTACCTTCAACTTCGAATTATCGAGAGTTGACTGTATATATATTTCCTCTTTTTTGTAATAGGATAAACCTTTATTTTAAAAGTGCTTTTCAAGTAATGAAGTTTTGATTTCCTCCCCTTTTTCTCAAATATTTTGTACAGATTCCAAGAATAATTTTTCTGTTGAGGAGAGCAATCTAGCAGGATTAGGATTATTATTAAAATTACAAATGTTTTGTGTTATTTTTAATGTAAATAAAAGATAAAAGCATTAAGGTAGTCTAGAAAAGTTTATAATTTTATATAACACTGTAATAGTTTAAAATTAAATGCTGATTTCTCAAATAATACATTTAAACCTCTGATGTAACAATTTTTTAAGTATATGCACTCATATCTAGATAATATATATAATTTAACTCACCTGGACCACTAGCAAATAGTACTATAAAACCAATAATGCAAATAACACTGAGGTATGACAGCCAAGCAGCATTGGGCTGAAATAAAAATATACAAAGAAAAGAATTAGACATAGAAATTTGAGTATCAGTGTTAATTTAAATACAGACACATGACGAAAATTACTGTAATTAAAACAAATGAAAGTTGCAATTCATATTTTTTAAAATTCAGTACCAAAGATACAGAAACAAACTTGACAAAGTTTTGAATTTAATGTTAAAATAATGAATCAAATTTACAATAAAATCTAAAGTTAACTGTAATAATGGTCATATTTCTTAAAATCTTATTAGAATTTTTAGACTTGGTAACTTATTTTTCATAATTATTATGTTAACAAGAATAAATGCATTGTCGTATGCAACTAATATGATGATTAATACATTAAATTAATGAATTTTCAGCATAAGATTCAAATTCTCAACTCAATATAGGTCTTCCTATTTGGCAATTGAAGTGTAATCGATTCACTTGCAGCAAACTTCTTATTGAAGAAAATATCTTAAAAAGTTAATTTTTTATTCTCTCATATAAAAAATCAGAATAAATTACTACATTCTTTTTAGTTTAAATGCAGTTAATTTAACATTATTTCTAGATGTCAAAGATTTTCACTGATTAGTTCTTTGAAAATTAATACATTCTACCTAAATAGATAACTACACAAATTTTCTGTTACTATCACTACTATGTTAGTTCACTTACAGTCAAAGCCAAAGAAATTGTAAGCAATGCTGTGATAACCATCATTCCTGTCAACCTGTCAAGAGTAAAGTTTTTCGTCCAGCCTTTTCAACCAAAACCATAGAAACAACAGTCATC
>BMAO01037120.1:0-35936 GCA_019973975.1 Trichonephila clavata
TAGTTTATTTTAAATGTTATTATTTTAGTTACACTATCCTGAGCTAATAAGCCCCTGTGATACAGAAACGATATGTTAGCTGCATTGGTTTTATGTGATGGACTACGGGATGAAAAACAGATATTCATGGGAAAAAAATGGTAAAGTTTACTAGTATATTAAGAATATGGCTTATATACACAATCATAATTTATTCTCACACAGTTAATTTAAGGGGAGGGGGAACGGAATATATATAGCTATTTATTTTTTGTAAGATTATTCGTTTTTTCCTATTTTTTTTGCAAAACTTAAGCTTTTTTGTTTATTCTGCCGTAACTTGTACATGCGCGGCAGGCACATACATACACACAAGGGAGGAAATGCAGTCATTGGGGGTTTATTAACGTGTACATAGTACAAGCCTTAAAGCAATACAAGGGCTATGCCGATGGACTTCGCAATTTCGATCCTCGATCAAGAGATAAGGGTGACCTGTGAGGTGGCACCCCCCATACTACCACGCCACGTCAATGGGAGAAATTTGAGCCTCGACAGATTGCATCAGCTTTTTTACACGGCGGGTCTTAAATGGCACTAGGGCTTGAACTCATGACACGCCGACTATGAGTTCGTCACTATAAACACTGGTATACCGCGGCCCCTTGACAAACTAAGGTCCTTTAGTAAAGGAACATGACATGATGGCACTTAACATCGTCTGTTCATGCTCTACACCAGATTATTCAACAATTTTTGAGATAAAAATTCCCATTCTCTAATGAGCACATGCGACACTTTTTTGGTGATTTCCGCAGGGTGTGTTAACGTACACTCCCGCATTGCGGGGGGGGGGACCCAAGGCTTGACTGACACAAAGTACATATTTAGGCTTGGGGCCCAAAACCTGAGTTTGCAGGGGGGGGCTAATATTTCCCACTGTATTTTAATGCCCCCAGTGTCTCTTCAAAAATATGCACACGTTCAGAGGAACAAGCTGTACAAATCTTTCTACAGGTTTTTCCCCCTTCAAGCAACTCTTGCTCTTGAACAGGATGGAATCAATGCGATTTTGCGTTGTTTTCTATAAAAGCAAAATCTGGATCAACGGTACCTTTGAACAGACAATTGCGTGGAAGGATAACAATCCCTTGTAGGTGAACTAATCCTCAGTCGAAAAGGTGGACAGATCATTGTAATGTTTCCCTTCCTACACAAGCATGCCAGGACCATCCCATCTCTTTAACTGATTTAAGTGGTATGAAAGCATATCCTTACCTCTCTCTCCATAACAACTAATGCCGAGAATGTATTTGTCAAACTGAAACCATTCAGTTTGTTCAGTTTTAGTGACACCGCAAAAATGGCGTCATTTTTTTACGGAAAGAAGTGATAGACACGTTTACGTAATAATCAGTATTTGTTTTTACTACACCACAGTAAACTGTGATGTATCAATGATCTGCTGTGTTCAGGACGGCAGAGAATAAGTAGGTTAACTTTACGAAGAACATCTGACCACAATAAACCAAGACAACTGTGGTGTGGAAACTGTATGCACCTAATGAATAATGTTGCGCGTTTGTCTGAATTCGGTCACTAAATGGCGATATATCGGTCATCGGATATATAGCATCATAAATCAACGATGCAATATATGCGATCTTTTGTGAATTATTGAGCAAACACTGAATGAACTATGCTTCTAGTAAAGCATGCCACCATACGTAAAAGCATCCTGATGATTTCTTGTAGCTATAGCGCATGTACAATCGCACTTTATCAGCAGTGAATGTCTGAAGGTACCTCTTAATTTTTTTTGTCTTTCTAAAACTGAAGCAGTAGTGCGTGAGCAGACTTCCGTGACTTTACATCACCTCTCACTTTTGCATGTGCATAATTTTTCTATTTCTGTTTCTATTATACTGATAGTAAACTCACTTTTTTGCAATTGCATGACTGTATGGTGAAAAATGGCATTGTTACTTAACAAGAAACATACAAGTACATAATGAATGAATTACTTTAGATCAGAGGTGGCCAACCTTTTAGAAGAGTGCCACCGTCTGATAAACTAAAACCATGCGTGTCACTTCAAACTTCTCCAACAAAAAGAAGAAAATGAAAAGATAAAATGTTACTTATAGGTTTATTGTGGAATTTTCACGCAAATAGCACATATTTTAATCAAGTCTAAAGTATATAGTGGAAATCTTAAAATAATTTAATAAGACAAGAGTATGAACTTTTAAGTTTTATTGTTAAATTTTTTTTCAGTTTCAATCAGTTAGGTTAGGTATAAAATAAAAATGTATAACCAGAAAATGTAATTCTAAATAATTATTAAACAGTCAGTACTTTCTTAACGTGGTTTTTAACTTTGTTGATTTTCTTCTGAGTATTTAATTTGTAGATTTTTTACATTAGGATTAGTTCTCGAAGATGCTAACAAAATCAGGTTGTTTTAGGTGTGCATCAGTTTCTCCTTTTTCTTCAAAATCGATACAAAAAAAGCAAAAGAGTGTTCACAAAAGAAGATATATGATCAATCAGGATTGGAAAAGAACAATCTTTTTCTTGTAATCTTAAATTTAACTTATTTAAATGTCTTATAGTGTCATTAAATAAAGCTGAATCCCAAAGCCTACCTCCATTCTTGAGAAGCCAGCACTCACTGGGCGCTTCATTGTTTTCTTCGGGATATTTTGAAATGCGCTCATTGAAATTCCAGAATCTCACAAATGCAGTTTCTTTGGAAAACCAACGCACGCAACAATGAAGGAGTGTTGTCTATACATTATATAATTTTCTATTGTAATTTAATTAAGTGTACTTAAAATAAATTGTGATGTTTTGTTTTGGCTGAGACACAGTCGCCTTTAAATGAAACAGTAAAAAAAATTAATAATTATTACCTGTTCAAATCTCTTAATTTTCCAATAAGTCTTTGCGTGCCACTTTTACAACTCAGCCGTACCACACTGTGGCGCGGGTTCGCCACCCCTGCCTTAGATTGTGAGTGAATGAATGTTTATTAAGATCGGCCTTTGAATCTACATGAGGTTTACTGATAATGGACCTCGTGATCTTGAACCAAGGTCAAGTGGGGAGGACGACACCTGAACAAGCACTTTTCTCTCCAAATTACCACACTAAGCCAACAGGAAGACGTTGAGCCTTGACAGATTTAACGTGTATTGGGCATTCTACATGGCGGTTCCAAATCATGACACGCCGGACACGGGCTCGCGATCATAAGCACTAGACTACCGTGGTAACGAATTACTTTTGAAATAACGAAGTAGAACGGCAGAAATAAAAATGTAGTCAATTGAAAATATTAAGTTTTATCCATAAAGCTTTCTTCCGTTCTATAACAATTTCGGTTTCATGTACAATTCGTTTAATTCTAAATTAAAAAAAAAAAAAACTTCTGTTCAAAGCAAAAAAAAAAAAGCATATTTTTCCTTTTCTTTATAAATATAATGCTTATAATATTCTAGATATATTAATCCAAACTGTTAACCTTCCAAGCTTACAAACATAAAAAATATTATAAAAACTAATGATAAAAATAAAAAAAAATCTGTAGTCGTTCATGCATTAGTACAAAAAAAGTTGATATTTGAAATTTTCTAATTGCGTTGCAGAAAATAAACATCAGATACATAGTAAATATAAATTACACTGTCGAACGTAAATTAACTCCAGCTATCGAGTTTTCCCCAAAAACAATTATGTTCGTTGAATATTTCTTAAAACCCATTTTTGCGAAGTTTTCTTCATTTCAATGCATAAATAACGCAGAGGTAATTGAAAGACACCCTAATCAATTAATTTTCACTGATTAATAGGAAGTTTGTGAGCACACAACAGCAAGATACATCTTAGCATAAAGCCAAATGAATCAAATAACAAAATTGCCACTACACGATATTCTATCCCCAATCATAAAACAAGGTTAATTTATAGCTTAAGACAGCTAAATGACAGCTCCTTTAAAAAGAAGATTCTATTCATTTAACTTTTTTTTTTTAATTCTCTATTAGAAAAAGTAGAGCCTACAATTTGGGGAGTTTCACACTTCAGATGTCACAACCTTTTTTCCTCCATTATTCTCAAGATATTTTTCAACTCTCTGAGGTATTATTAATACACCTACCTTCTAAAAGAAAAAGAAAAATGAACGACTACCACTGAATGCCAAACACATGTTGCTATCGGCAGGGAATAAGCTCGAAACGATTATATCGAAAAATAATGCTATTTTACTTTGATAAATACCAAGTGATTGGAAGTCATTAATTGCAGTGACACAAATTTTATTGATTCATGATACAAGTGATTTCTCATCTACGGGCTATTGTCAACCTAAAACTTTTGCATTACCATTTCTTAGAAAAACAAGCGCATGTTAGTAAATAACAAGATATTTTTGGTAACGCTGAGATACAAAAAAATTTAATTAATACAGTTGTATTCAAAAATATATGCTAGTGTGTCATAGGAAGGACTTCATATTCATCCAAAAATGCTGCCAGGATCAAGAATAAAAAATATACTAAGCAAATCGGGGTGTTTTATATACGTAACACTCCATAATATATATATATATTATATTAATTATATATATATATATATATAAATATCTTTTCTGGATAGCTAATTTTTCACGCACTTTAAACATATTTTGACCTCTTTATACTTTTCTAAAGTTTCAAATTTCCATGTTGTTAAAAGTCAAATAGAAATTTCAGTTTCCTTTATTTATAGCAGAAATAAAAGTACGATGATAATACTCATAGCATCATATATTTTTGCTCCAGCGCGATCAAGTTCAGTCGCTAGAGAGATCGAAAATCCGGACGTGGGACTCGATTCATATGCCTTTTGTCCTAATTCAGACAATATCCGGCAAGTTTGGTAGAGTTTCTGAAATATGATTTCAAATTATCGTTTCCCGCCCCTAGTTTCAACTGGAGATTACTTTTGTGCCCCTGAGACGGCAAGTTCAGTCCCTGGAAGGGGCATTAGGGTTGTCCGGCATTTTCCGGCAAAGTTGCAGGGATTTCTAAAATTCGATTTCAAACTCTCGTTCACCATCCGAATTACAACAGAAACGCACTTTCCCCGCACCACGACATTAACTGTCACGGTTTACGTAATAAATGGTCGTCCTGAATTATCCGGCAAAGTTAAAGTTATTTCTCAGATTGGATACATCAGATTCGGATTATCCATTTTGAAGTACGCGAAGGTCCAAGTTTTCATGATTCAAGGCTTTTAATGTAAGCCCCTGTTGTGGTTTGACTAAAATATGGTCAGCCAGCTTTATCCGGAAAAGTTACAGTTAATTTTGGAAACTGACTCAACAATTGGTTTCCACGCCACAAAATACGCCAGGCACTTATCTTTCGTGCATTTTGGTTTGCAAAATCTGCTTCCACAGACACATGAGCAATGCCACATTTTGCGATTATTCTCTTACGGGAATCTGGCAACGTGTTTTCCGGATTCTTCCCATTCCTGGCAATAAAAAAAAATATGGCGTGATTAATTGAAATAAAAACCATCTTATGTTTTAAGTTGGACGAAATGACACACAGTATGCAAAATTATTTTATGATCTGTTGAGTAGTTTTGGAGTCCGCGATGGACTCCAAAATATAATTACATTCCTTAATTCTAATCTTTATTGTAAGATTGCAAGATATAAATCATTCGAAAAAATTTTATGTTACTCATTTAGAAACGAGTCTTGTGTTCCAATTCATGATTCAAAAATAAACTAAATGAAAATATAATTTTAAATAGAAAAATTGTAGAGTTGTTTGAAAAAAAATCCCATCGTTACTGGGAGTAGAGAGAAACTACCGTACTCTCAGTACTTAGGTACATATTTCTTTATGCCACTTTAAACAAGATTCCTTGCTTAGTTCTAATATGATAATTTTTAACTTGTGATTTTTTTTTTTTTGCAAATGCATAAACAACAATTGCTAACCATTATAAAATATGATATAGTACAGTTATAGTTACGTAAGTAACAGGCATAGTTACGTAAGTAACAGAAAAATAATCATATTTAATGTACAAAATTACTTTCAAATAATTTTCAGACTGGAAAGCTGAATTTTAAAATAATTTTCTAAGTAAATTATGTTTTTTTTTTAAATAAAACATACGTGATCATGCCTTTTAAAATATTATAGCAATGATGTCTAAGTATTTTGAGAAATTATTTAAATAGAGGAATGGCATCAAAACAGTTTGTAACTAAAATGAAGAAACAATTTTCAGTTTTAAGTTTTGTAAAGCATCGCAGCAAAAGGAAAATTATATATATATATATATATATATAAATGTGTGTGTGCGTTAGTGGGCGTGTTAATGTGTGTTAGTGTGTGTGGAAAACAGGACAAAAATGCTCGAAACAGGACAGAACAGCCAGAAAAACCATAGCACGGTAAGGAGCTTGAGAAAAACAGAGGGGTGAAAATTCTTGGCAATGCAAATGTGTGTCTTTTTCCGGTCTCTGCGAGCATTCTGAACTTGAAGGTCTCCGAATATTTCGTTGTGTTCTTGTTTCGTTAAACAAATGTAGTGCTTCTATTCAACCATTTTGTAAAGTCCCTAGACGCATCTATTCCGAGAAATAAAGGGTTCGACCAAAATCTGCATCACATCGAAAATTGATGCTAAAATTCAGGTTGGGACTTTCTAACTTTAAACATTCTAAACAAATACAAAACAGAGGAAGTGTTCACCATTATGGTAGATTTCGGCATGTCCGTATTCCAGGATAACTTTTGATTTAAAAACAACATTTAAAGGATATTGCTCATGCAACACATACCATTATTGACTCATTCGTGTAGAATAGAATATTTACTACGGAGTACACAGACTTACAATGAGAAAGAAAAACAACGAGTTTTTTTTCAAACAATAAAAAAACTACCCGCTGATATAAATCATCTATAGATTTCGGATTAAACAAATGCAAGATTAAGGTATTTTTATGAAAGTATGAAAACTTCAACAATAGGGTTATCCTAAGTATCCAGAACCAATAATTTTCTTCAGTATCTATATATTTTGCTTCAAATTCTAACTCGAAATTTAAATTATCATATTGAATGAAAATCTAAAAACATTTTGAAAATTGCTTGGAATGTGAATGTCAAGGTATGTTAGACATTGTGGGAATTGGTTTAAAAAAATTAAAGCAAATGATTATATAAAATCCAACACAGATTAGAGAAACAAAGGAAGCACACAATTTTGCTAAGTGGGAAACCAATTAAGAGCTTACAACTAGATAAAGTGATTTACTCTACATACAAATATCATCTCTAAAGTTCATTACTAATTAGTGCTACATCATTCACACACACACGATAAATACTTTGTTTTTGAGGTAACACACGCTACAAAGCAGTTTTTCTGAGTTAAATACTCAAAGTATTTTGAAAACGTACTACTCTTTTCTAATCTCAGGATGTGTGAAGAGATGCTAACATGGGTTTAACACTTGTGCCTACGGGAATTCAATTTTCCTTTAATGTCTACTGGAGTCGTTTCCCCACTCAACGCGATATGAAACATACAAAAATTATTCTAATAACTAAATAATTAATGGGGTACTGTTCCGTAAGATTTAGTTATAAGACTTTAATTATTATTTCATTTAATTATCATATGATTATAAAAAACTGACTTTGACATTATTCCGTGAAGGTTGTTGGACTACTGCTTTTCTAGTGGCAAATCTGCCAGAAATATTGCTATTATGTTGTATTTATTCTGTTACATCTCTAGAAATGAAAATATCAAGATTTATTGGAGGTTTATTTATATCAAGGTTTATTATTAGTTACATCTGCATTTTCTTCAGATTCTTTGCAGTCGCTTTCTCTCAATCTCATGTCTACATTGGAATCTAAATTAGATAAGACAACTAACCACCCTCCAATTAATTCTCAGAAAGCTCTCGCAATAAATGAGCAATTTATCAGAGCGTGGATTTTTCTGCAAGTCATTGTTTCTTGGTCTCTATTCTGCACAAGGTTCGAAAATTGAATGAATATTTTTTATGGGCTGATAAGCAAATACTATGTAAGTAAATACTTAGACACAACGTTTTTAGTACAACTGACTAATTTCAGCTGTGAATCCAATAACACTACATTCAAGGTCAAATACATATGCGATATTACTTCGGGAAGTTCGTTTTACCTATAGGTTCGTTTACTTAGTGTTCTAGTGCTGCTGAGTGACAGCTATTTTTCGGACACATTGCCTTGGTGTCGAAACAACCGAGTGGACATTTTAAGTACAATTAGGTATAAAATTTCACTTAACTTGCCCAGAACCACAAAACATTTGCCGTGTAATCACCATGGAAAATTATTAAAAGCCACAAAACATTTTCAAATTCCCTTTAAAAATGTGGAAAGAAGAACCAAATAAATAGGTTCCGTTGTCCAACCGACACCGACGGATGTTCTAGTGTTAAGGCAAGTGTATACTCAATTGAATAAGAAGCAAGGTGGAAGAACTTTTTACCCATATAGTTTAACTCAAAATATCAAACTCGTCGTAAAAGGCGAATTTCATTCAAAAGTAGCAAGAAGCAACTACCATTTAAACGAGCTTCTGAGTACCATGTGATGTGCCCTAAGTATCATGTGAACCCATGAATGTCAGCTACTTGAACGATGAAATCCTCAGTATTCATTAATTGAAGAATATTTATTTTTACAACTACCCTAGGACGCATAGTGATATCAATAATTTACAAAATAGGACAGATGAATTATAGTAAGTTTCCAGTCCTAAAGAGTAAACATACTCTTTTTTTAAATTAACCATTTCCGAAGGGTTCTTTCATTCAAGTTAACTTGTGTCGCAACAAAACGAACAAACAGTCCAGATCTAGTTTCGAATGGAATTCACTTGGGTCCCTTCACACAGGGTGGTTTAATGGCACACCCTTCTGTGCCACTCCCTCAGTTTTTCGAATACCACTATCTCCCCCCCACACACACTAGTGTACTCAGTTAAGAGAATATTATGAAAATTATACTCTTCCCATGCGGCTAATTGTATATTGAAAATAAAGAAAATTATTTACATCGTACCCAATTGATGAGATTCTGATCTTCACTACGGCGATTAACCCTTCAGTCAACTTTATGTCCACATGGGAAGGGAATTCTCTCCTCCTTTCTTACTAGATAAGTGTTGACGGAAAACGAGTTGTGATTGGCTCAAAGTCACCTCGTATAAAACCCACGTTAGTTTCTATCACATTCCCATAGCCCTAAATGCACAGATTAATACTTTTAATTTCAATTCAATGGAATCATTTTCAGCTGAGGAGGTCATTAAGCCAGCACTTCTCACACAGGGTATATCATACCCACCGTCTAACTTTTTTCATCGCTCCTTTTAAACTTTTTTTTTTGAAAAATGGATAGTTTCTCGTGTAGCTGATTTCAAGGTCATATCCTTTGATGCTCCTTAGCTTGTAAGAGATATCTAAATATATATTTTTGAATACCGCCTCTCTGGGTATGTCATACCCAACTCGTGAATCACCTTTACAGTTCTGAATGCATGAGCACACTTTAAATTTTTCTTATGCTATAGCGAATTATAATATTTCTGATGAGAAAATGTGATATTTAAGTAATTTAATAAATACAGTGATTAATAGATATAGTACAACAGTATTTTTGGATGAAGAAACTCTCTTTGCGGGGAAGATGAGGAAGAATCGAATGATGAAGAGTATAATAGCAAGTATGACTCATTTACTGAAATTGATCAAGATAATTTAATTGAGGGAACAATTATCGTCCTTGGTAAAATGACTGAGTCATATTCAATGGTTAGAAAATGTAATCGTTAGCCTATGACAATATTTTTTGTGTTGTTGAACGTTGCAACAAAAAAATGCGCAAGTTATTTTGTTAAGTCTTCAGAAACCACCTACTAAACATCGAGCCAGACGCAGATTCTAGAAGTGTTTTGGATTTCAATTCACAGAAGAATGTTAAGAATGTAGAAATCAGCAAGCAATGATTCTACGAAATTTAAAAAAAATTAAGATCCAGTGAAATTCATCTCATTTACTCGCGACGGAGACTAAATGAGTATATATACAAAGTACTGAATGCCCTATAAAAAGAACAGAAAAAACTAAATTCACGCGTGGAAAGTGTAATAAAAATATTGTATTTCCTAATTTTCTTCCTTTTTCCACATTTGTATACAAATCTTATGGTAAGAAAACAATGTACCTTTCTTGGGTATGAGATACCCTCTGCGAGACTTTTCAGTTCGTTTTTTTTTCACTCGAGTAATGCCGTTTTAAAATACTTATACAATACTTTCATTTTATGATATGTAGTAAAAATATTTTGTTTTCGTTTCAATTGCTATAGGTAATCAATCTTCTCCAGTTTTTGGAAGCAGTTACTAAGAATATAATGTAGCATGGTTACCGTTTTCGGTGTCAAACACTCATAAGAGGATATGATAAATTTTTTACACCATTTTCTAAAGAATAACAAAAGATTAAAACATTTTATTTTTTGTAGTTTATTTTTTAAATACATATATTATTTTGGCATCTCTCTTATTTAAGGAGACTGATGATAAAAGTAGAGAAAGGAAATATTTATTTTAAGAGATACTTGAACAAGTTTTAACACCTTATATATATTTTATAAAATATCGGGAGATTTGCGCTCCGAACGGATGCAAACCTTCAATTTATGAATACGGAATTTCAAAGAAATAGGCTGCGGTTTTTTCTATCCATTCAGTAAAGAGTACACCAGAGTGCGATAAAAATCCGAGATTTTTTGAATATAGATCATTTCTAATACGTGCTTGCTTCGCTTACTTTTGCGTTTTATCGGGAGGAACATTTTTGAGAAAAAATTTAAACAAGGTATAATTTTATATTTATAGCATTTTTCTTATCATCATTAAAAAAAGATCTTTTTTGGTAAAATATTTCATGAAGGAATCAGAGTATCTAATATAGATTCGTTTTAAGCAAAATATTTGGTGCCTTTATATTTGAAAAACGTCCAGACAATATTCGTATGTATCGTGTACTATAATACTATAGTTTTATATCCAATTATATATTTAGCATTTTAATATGCTCTAAAAAATAGGCATTATATTTTATTAAATAAAAAGAAATTTATATATAACAAGCATCGACGATAATTGCTACAGTAGCACTTTATTGCAACTTTAGACAAAAGCATTTCGAAAGTTTTCTGCAATATAAGAAATACATTATGTTCTGTATACTCATTCAATATACCCATATTTATGTTTTCATGCTTTTCTTGAGTAAAAGTAGTGAGGAACTTAAACATATATATACATATTTACACAGTGAAAATAATTTCATAATTAAGTTGGTAAATTATTTCTAACAGTTATCAAGTGTAAACATTTTCTAATAGTTTAATTTTACTCCTAAAAGTAAAATAAAGTTAAATAAACAATTTTCTTATTGGTTATTAGGATAGTAAAGAGAAAATCCCATTTGAAGTTATATTATGCAAAAATTATTTTTTCTGTGGGAAATATAAGCATTTATTTCATAAAAGAATGAAATTTATAAAATTCACAGTTCTAAAATTAATTATTTTTATTTTTGAGTGTTAATCTTTTATTTATATGTTTGCACTTCAAATGGAAAAAGTTTCATTGTGGTTTAATCAAGCTCACTCAAAGAAAAATAGAAATTTATGTGTGTTCTGTCTTTTTTTTTATTCAAAACAAAATTTTTATAATTAAATATATGTATAAAATTAATTGAATTTCTCTCTTTAATGATTAATTTTAGAAAAGTACTTTTATAGAGATTAGGCAAAATATAAAACACACAACCTTCCTTTAAATACAATGGGATGTAACGTTTTAATATTTGCATAAGTTGTACAAAGCAACTTAATTTATTATGCCGTAATTCCAAAATATTCACCTGTATGACATGAAATTCATACTATACACACAGAACCAAAGTGTAGCACTTCAATGTTGTTGAAAGTATAGTAGCTAAAAATGAAGTGTACGTATACAAAATGTAACAAAGAATGAGAATGTTTTTACTGGTAGAATGGCGTTAGACGAAGTCCATTGTCTGGCTATGACGAACAACAACGAACAAAATTATCACAGTATACAACCTCTTTTATTCTTAATGTTTGGTGGTGGTCTGTTAATATTTCAAAAACAAATTACCTTGAACTTCTTTTGGTAATAGTTACCTGGAGAAATGTTACCTTCAAGAAACATCTTTTTCAGATGTTTGTTGTTCTCCAGTGGATACAATCTTCAAGAATCGAATCCCAAAAAACATTCGACACATTTTTGAAGAGATTTAATACAGGTGAGAGAATTGCTAAAATTTTTAATACAGATATCCTTACTTCCTAGAAGATCATCTCTAGCAATATTCCTGTTTGTATAAGAATTCTCGATCACAAAAACAAAAAAAGTCTGGACTAATGTTTCTCTAGAACAGGCGAACAAGTGGAAGAATAATTTCTTGACAGTAACCATCTCTTGTAATTGAGCTGTCGTCAAAAATATGGAGCTCCGTTAGTTCATTTAACAAAATGCCTCCTTACACGACCAAGATCACTTTAATGTTTTTTTTCTCTGATGCTAAAGGAATGAAACATGCCCTTACCATCTTCTATATCAACTGACACTAAAAATCATTGCTCAGACTAAAAAAGTCACTAATTAATATACAGAGCGTAAATGCATTCATGATATGTTCAGTCTTCAAGCTCTGAAAGGCTGCTGATAATGCTGAGCCAAGTTCAAGACGACGATTGTATAGGCCTCTTTTATGCATATGTCTGTCCACAGTAGACAAACTTCACAAACTCTGTTATTCTTCATTTAAAACAAAAATTAAATAATGATAATCACCATCAAAATGAAATAAATATAAAACCCACTCTAAAAGAAATATATTTTACTTCAATTTTCATATCAATTAAATTGTTGAAAGCTGTCTGCGCGAATAAACAAGAATTGTTTTACTCGAAAGGTCTTCGTGTTTCTATCGCAAAGTTATATATATATATATATATATATATATATATATATATACGAAACTTATATAAATCAATTTTTTAAAAAATTTTGTCTTTCTGCCTGGATGTCCGTTTGTTCTGGCTAATCTCTGAAACGGCTGGATTGATTTTGACGGAATTTTTAGTGGTAGATATGTTATAAGCAGTAACTTAGACTACGTTTATTTTAGAAAAAAATAGGATTCCGTGAGGAAAAAATTAAAACGAAGGAAATAGTAAACATTAACCGATTAAAATAGAGGGACAGTTTTTTATTTTATTTTATTTTATATATAATGTATATACAGTTCCACGAGCGGCAGACAGACACCTATCGCCCTTAATATCACAAAGGCTGCCTGTCGCGCAGGCTTTTGTCTCAACGATTTCCTTAAAAAATTGTTTCCTAGTAGTTAGATCTGGCATTTTTGTTTGACTTACTTGCTGCAATTCCTAATGAGTTCGACATTTCTCGTTAAATATTATTTAATATCTGTCTCTTGATTGCTTATGCACTTTAAATCTGGCAACATAATTTTATTTAACAAAGTTTATTCAAAACTGTAAATAGCCTCATTTATATTGCGTGTCCAAAGAAATTAAAGAATATTGAAATCGGAGAATAATAGTTTATATCTATTCAAAGTATCTTTTATTTTTCTACCGTTCCGTTCTTCTTAATTCAAATTGTTTCGTTATATTTTCACTGTTTTCTAGCAGTGATACCATTAAGAAATAATTTGAAATCAATGTTTAATGTCATTCGGTTTTCTTTCATAAAATAAGTTCAGTTTTTTATTTACTTTGAAACTGATAAATTACTTATAGGTTATTTTATTTAGTAAAGTACGTTGTATTGTTTCTAAAATAAATACTTTTAATTAGGTTTTTTTGGGGGGAAGTGCACGTACACCCATTAATTATGCATACTAAAAGAAAACCAAATCTAAGTATATTCATGTGGAATATATATATATATATAATTTTTCTATTGAAATAGTCTCTTAATGCAACAGTTTTGAAACTCTTAACATTATTATAAAGGTAAAATAATCACAAACATATGTTATCCTGAAATGCATTTAAAGATTTATGGATTTCAAATAATTTTTGTTCCAATGTAGGAATAACTCCTCATGGTAACTTTTAAATACAAGGTTTTGAAATGAAAAAAAGGAAATAAAATTAACCTTTTTTAAACAACGGCACCACAATTTTGATTTTATTGCAGGGCTAATATTTTTTGCTAATTTACATTTTCTTTGCTTTAAAATTTGCGCACTTGTACACTGGCATATACAGTTTGCTCCAAAAATTGCACCTAAATGTTAGATTCTTATTTGGAAGACATAAGAAATGTCCAAAGAATTGTAGTTTTACGATCCAAAGTTTAGGAAAAAGTTTGGAAAATAATGATGCTTGACAATTCATGATGGTTCTCCGACATATTTTTGTGCTCCTGCATGTAATTGACTGGACATGGAATAAATACCCCGGTCACTGTATCGGATGTGACGGTCCTGTTCTGTTGCCGCCACGTTCCCCTGATCTCATGCAATAGAAAGTTATGCCTATGGATCATTCTTAAAGAATTGTTGGACTTAGATGTTCGTCTGCATGCTGCTTGTACTTCAGTGAACAACCCGCTTCTCCAATTTGTGCACTGGAAAATTCCACGCCATTCTCAAGCCTGCCTGGATATGCAGAGCCGCTGCTGTGAACATATGCCTTTATAAAGTTTTGAAAATGCTGCTGCTGATGTATCTAATACACGGCAGTGGCGTCACATTTCATTTTTCAAAATTTCCTCGGAAATTATGAATTGTTCAAGTACAGTTTCTTAGGCATTTGTATGTACTTTCAATGAGAAATCTTACAATTCACGGTTTGGGTTCTATTTTTGGAATCCTGAACCCAATAACAAACTCTCACGTGTATACAGGTAAGGACATGTATGTGTTTGCGCATAAATGGCTTCTAGCATTCTTTGAAAAAGAAAAGAAGATTTAGAAATGTAGAAAAGATTATAAAATAGAAAATGTTTTATATATTGTTATAAAAAAATTAAGGCTTATATAAAACACTTTATTTTAATACACGCATACTTTAGACTCAATTCCAGTTCTTCACTTTTTAAGTTTGTGACGGGGGTTTCGCGAGATATTCTGACTAATCCTCTTGGGGAAACTTTGGGGCTAGCATTTATACTAATTCACAGCCTTTCAAGAAAAACACGAGATAGATATATGTTAATTAGTTCGACTATATAAAGTCTATATATAGGTTTTGTAGATGTAGAGAGGCGAAGGAGCCGTGAAGCTGTCAAGTAAGTTGAACATTGGAGAATTAACTTCACAAACTTAGTGCTCGTTTAAAAGGTGTAATATCTGAGATTAAATTATTAGATTGAAGTTTTCAGATAGTAGATTTAGAATCAACCTAAGGTCATTAGTGATTGTTCTCCTTATCCATTTCTGGTAGTCGGGTTTACTTAGAATTGAGTATTAGGATTAATTGACGTTTTAGGGATCACTCCTAGGTTTCTTCTTATAGTTAAACTTGTGATTGTTTAAGTGTTTGTTCAGAACTTGAAAAAACCTATTTGTTATTATGGCGTTTGTTGGTGATGTTTCGTCCCCCCCCTCCGCCTAGAGACGCGCAGGACAAAGGGAGAGGGGTCTCCAGTTAGGACCCCTCCCCACAAGTTTAATGATATATAACTCTTCAATAATTCAAACTAAATTAACTGCAAATTATTTAACATGCATTTTTCTCTAATCTTAATTATTTCGTCAACTACAAAATGATCTTGTAATTTTACTAATTTTCATAAATTTAAGTAGAGTAGTAAGGCTTAAGGTATCCGACTACGTTGAAAACGTCATTTTTGGTCCAAAATCGCGTTTTCTTTTCATTTTATCATATGAAAATTCAAGCAATTTCCTTTTTAAATCTGTCTTTGTTTTGTCTGTGCGTTAATTAGAAAAGAAGTTACAAGTGTTTAAAATATTATTACTGCTGTCAAAGATAGCGGAAGTAATGAAATCGAAACCGGAAGTTGACTTCTAAACATTTTTTTTACCGCTACATTTCGCATTTTTCTCCCATTATAAATTTAAAAACAATATCTGAGAATTTTTAAAACTATTTTATTGATCGGCAACAAATTAACTATTTTATTTTGACTTATGCGATTGGCAACGTCTGTTTCTTATGATCTCATTTGTTTTTATTTTGGTTTCCGTTTTACAAGTTTTGCTGTTACATTTCTTCTGAAAACTTAACTTTTTCACTTTAATTGTATAGATTTTTTATTGTTTATTATTCCTTGATATTCCGATTTTTATTTTACCTTCTTATAATGGGAAACAAAAAAGTTAAATCAGCTGCTCGAAAGATAACATTTGCAGGTAATAGATTCACTTAACCAAAGTAAGTGGAAAACAGACTTGCAGTGAATGAAAACTGAATTACTTGAAGGACTTTTCTCAGAACAATAAATGTTTTAATGGAACATTAAGAGGTAAATATTTGACTTAAATATTTTGGCAAGTGTATTTTACAGTTTGTGTAGCCCCAATTGTTTTGAGAAAAATATGTAGGTACCTGTATGAAGATACTGTGTTGGGATTGGCTTCCAATGTAACAGTAAAATGAAATTCCATACATCGTTTTCCATCTACTGAAAAGTTGAACTAACAAAGTGTCATAAATGTACAACTTATTCGCGGAATGCAAGTAATTGGAAGAAGATATTCGTCTGCTAAAAAGCTGTGTGCTCAGCTGAATATGTCATATGCGACAACAGGGGGCATACAGACTCTGTGAAAAAAAGCACTTGGCTGCGGTTACATCAACGGCTAAAGATGCCATGAATGGCACTGCCTTAGAAGTAGGAAAATTTACAAAATGTTCCAATACGACAGTCGCATAATGCAGAGTATCTTTTAATGGTACTTGGCAAAGACGTGGTCATTCATCCCTGAATGTTTGTATTGCAGCGTTATCCATTGACACTGGGAAGTTTCTGGATTTGGAGATAATGTCGAAATTTTGCAGAATTGGCCACAAATTGAAGAATTCTAAGAGTCCAGGTGCAAGAACATACATATTCTTGCAATCATCTAGGATCAGCTTCAAGCATGGAATCAGTTTGTGATAGCGGTCGGTTCCTGCTTACATCTGAACCCATTTGCCTACCTGTAAACCCGGCTAGGTGTGTGGGAGAAACTGAATGATCCACAGAAATGATTTCAACCTAATTAATTTATTGTTTCCAAATATCAATCAGACACAATAACAATCTAATTAAAGTAGGTGATTAAATAGTAGAGCACGGAGGTGAGATTCTATAACACTACCATACTACCACGGACTACCACGGGATACTACCACGGACCCTCAAATCTAAGACAGCTTAAATACGCTCAAATATGAAAACTAAGTGATATGATGCATTACTATCGAAAATATTATTAATATTCACTACAATACTTCTGCAACTGATGTCATTTGGGTAATATTTGTTGACTCAAGAGA
This sequence comes from Trichonephila clavata, assembly GCA_019973975.1. NCBI lineage: Eukaryota > Metazoa > Arthropoda > Arachnida > Araneae > Nephilidae > Trichonephila > Trichonephila clavata. The sequence goes on from BMAO01037120.1 coordinate 17,643, forward strand.
CCACGCAACACGGAAAACTAGACGATGCAGTTCCGTTTATATGAACCATGACGGGATAAGAGTAAGACAAATTGGTACATACTTCAGTTCTCAGCAGTCAACCACTTACACGAGCCCATGATTTACCTTTTTGTAATGAAGATGGTTGGAAATATGAAACCGCCGAGTGGTCTGACGATTCAATTGACTAGCAATAGGAGACTTGCTGGCCACTTTCTTCGCAAGAACAATCCCTTTTCATTTTGTAAATACACAATATCCTTTACCAACAAGATAACGCTCGACCGCAACCTTATTTGTGAGCATGAGTACTTGTTCTATGATTTAGATGTATTCTCACCTTGTATAGTACATCGCATGTTGGCAAATAGCAGGATATTTCAATTATAGTTATATGTAAAAATACCTACTTGATTTGTTTTGTGCATCCAAATCTTTTTTTTATTGGTATAAAAACACTTGAAGTACCGTAAAACACATAAGTGAACAGGGAATATAGAACTACAAATATTGCCGTCAAATTAAGGAACGCTCTGCCAGAAAAACATTTCCAGTTGTCTACAGTACTGTAATAAAGTCAATTTCCTGTTTGGTTTCTGCAGTCTCATTGATATATCTTTTTGAAAAAATTCAGCATTAGAGAGTTATATGATATTTTTTTCTGGTATTGCAATACATATTTTTAACAATGACAATATTTATTAAATTAATTAAGAATTTAATATAATTAAAATGTTTAACTAAGAGAACATACACCAATAAAATTCAATTGTAATCACACATAGCTGTGGACAATCTCAGTTTGTCAATCTCAATGTTAGCGATTCTGATAGTCTGGGAATAAAAAATAAAAAGTGCTATGCTATCAAATACTTTGAGGCTATATAAATTATTCATTATATTGATTTGTGCGAAAATAACCTAAGCAGTTATGTAATTATACATAAATACCAATTGGGATGAACGTATGGCCAATAAATATTAATTAAGAAACTTAACGTATATGCATTGCGGCTAATTAAAAATATGCATCTGGAACTTGCTTCGTTTTGGGCATATATGCAAACAGTGCAATCACTGAAGAGCTTGAAATAGCGGTATATTAATTGATTATCGGGGAAAAAATGTCTTTGGAAAGTTAAGTTGAAAAAGCTAAAATTGGAGCAATTAATTAAACATTCTGTATTTTAATTTTTTATGGTATTTATAACATTTAATTGATTTGTGTGAAGTACACATATTATTTTATGAATAATTATCTACAATTTCAGTCAAAATGTGAGCACGATTCCGTTAATTATCAAAATTGGCTATTATTGTCTTATAAAATGTTAAGTATCTTTAAATTGTTCTGAAACTATAACGTATTTTTTATTCCAATAATCCAAAATGACATTTGGGTATAAGATTAAACTAGTTTTAAAAATGATTTAAATATGTAGTTTCTGAGCAATTTTAGATTAAGGAATCAAACCAGAAAAAAAATGTATTTATTTTTAATAATACTACATGTACATTTCTAAGGTTTCGTTTGTTTTTATATTTGAATATGTTGTGTTACGTAATCGCATGTTTGAATATAAATATATTGCTGTGTAGATCGAGCTTCGTATATTTTATGCTATCAGTCTCAAGAACAAAACATTTCTTTAAGAGCGATGAAAATATATTGTGGAAAAACATTTCTTAAAATACAGGATACAGCACTAAAATTCAGTGTAAAATTAACTATCAGTGTCTAAAATCAAGAGTTCGTAATTTCAAAGCTTATCCGCAAGCTAACTTTCATCTACTTCTGAACCCGAAGTAATACTGATTCAGTTTCTGTGAGGTATTGCTGATCAGCTATCTGCCAGTGTTTTCTCAAAAATATTGTTAATGCCATGGATCAAGATGTTCTAGATTTTTCCAGTAATTTCTAGATGCATCCATATGGACACCAAATCGCCCACATGATCGCTATGTCACCAAAACTAATGCTAACTTGGTCAAATACCCAATATCTCGCCATGTTTCCTTTAAAATGCAGTTATAATGTAAGTGACGAAGGGAAAATTTATAATTTTTATCATGAAATAAATACAAAAGAAAGTAGTATTCAAGTAACAACACTTTTTCTACAAATGGTCCTTATGAGTACTACTGAGTTTAAAATTACTTAGAAACATTTTTGCTAATATTCTGACGGTACTAGTAAGAATATTATTTTAATTCCACTCTTTCCACGATGAATAACAGCCAGGGATCCATGACGAGTATTTTAGAAGGAAAGAGAAATAATTTTAAAAATAAAGATGCGTTTTCAGCTGCCTTTTTCATCGGATTGCTAAGACTGTTATTTGTTGTACGCAAAAGCAATTAGGTCAAAGGGTAAATGTTTTATTTTTTATATGTTGTTAAAGACCTTAGAAAGACCTTTTGTATATCCCTTAATTTATCAATTTTGAAGCGCAAAAATATATAAATTTGCAGTAAAACATAATTCAATACATAAAGGAATAAAAATACAGGTATAGATTATACACTCTATTTAAGGATAGAATTAAGTACATAAAATTCGTAATAATTTTAATAAATTGTATGTAAATATTTGTTTAAAAGTTAATTAATGTCAATATTAAAAATGATCATGTAATGTTTGCATGATGACAAAATATTTGAAATGATGTCGGAGGTAATATGTAAGTTCAACCGGAGATTTATAATCCGATGTGACTTTGCAGTATTCAACAGGAATCGTAAAAAAGTTTTTTGATTACTCACTATAAAGGAGTAAAAAAGGCAGGAGCCGCATAAGGATATTGTAATTTATGAGTTAATTGATACCACATAGAATGAAATGTAATCATCTAGGATTTTTTAAAAATAAACATTTGTCTTAATGAGTTAAAAAGATAGTGTCTTATGATTTAAACTTTTTATTATTTCAATCCTCGCAAACAAATTATCTGCTGAGTTAATAAAGGAATTGATCTAATTACATTTTTCCGTCTCTTTTTCAACAGTTCTGCAGTTATTTGGAAATTTTGAAATTGCTAAATTAGTGATCAGAAACCAGGAATGAAATTTAATCATTAAGTAGCTATTATACCTTAAATAACGAAATGGAACGTATACGGAGAAAAATATTCTAAGTAATCATTGCTGTTACTTATGAATATTTAAATATCAGGGCATTCCTCGTGCTTAGAGAATAGCAGCAGAGAAAAAAAATTCAAGAGACAAGAACTATTCTGATCAGAAAGGGTGGTGAGGGAGATATATGAAATAGACAAGTAACACGCAGAGCCCACATCAGTAAAATTCTTAGAGGGGCATATATATATTGACTTTGCAAAGGGTTACCTTTAGTAGCAGAAGATCAATTAAAATCAACTAGATATCACAGAAAAGTGCGTAAAATATTATTTTGTGGACCGAGTTCCCACGACAATTTGTTACTTGAAGACTGGGAAAAATTGACCTTTTCAATGTATCTCGTTTCCTTCTTCATTTTGTAGACAGCCGAGTGATCATTTTCACGAACTCGTAGCTAGTGGTGTCGAGTCAGGTGCTTAAGTCCTAGTGTTTTAATGGCTAACCATGCAAATGGACTGAAGCGCGTTAAATCTCTCAGACCTCATAGATCTTTTTTCGAGTGGTGTGAAAGTATGGAGAGGGTTTTACCAGCTCAGTTGTCGTCTTCACCGTTTGGCTACGATTCAAAAATTTATGTTTAAGGTATCCGACTACTTGCGACAACTCTTTTTTTTAAAAAAAATGGAGATATGGAGATTTTTTTGTGGTTTTTAGGTTTGTTTAATACATTTTAAGAAAAATATGCTGATATTAAGAAGAGAAAGAAAAATTATTATTACTAAAATGAGAAAAAAATGTTTAAAAATTTACAAAAAATAATATAAAAATGGCCCATTTTGCACCTAAAGTTTATGAAAAAATTTTCAATCCCGATGCATTGATATGTTATACATTTTCGAAATGACCTTCAGGCTAAGAGATATTTTTATCTTTACAAAAAACTAAAACACTTTATCTTAGTTATTATATGAAGTTGTTTAAACAAGCAGTGATAATATTAGCAGAAGGGACTGTAAACTTTGTAATAAAACAGTGATTGATAAATTTGAATGTTTAAACACTTCTTCTATTACACAGAAGATACACAAAAAATTTCAGTTAATTATTTAAAAAACTTTTTTAGCAACCACTGGCCCCTTTCAGCATTTTCAAAAAAATACATTACGAGTAATACACATTTTAAAGTATGACATCTTGCTTAAGGTAATGAAATCTGATTTTACTAAAACACTTGTAGTTTTTTTTCTAGTCAACGGAAAATAATAAGTATGGTATTTTTATAGAGCTAAAAAATGGCATATAAAATAAAATCCCTGTCCATTTTTGGTAAGATTCACAATTTTAGGGTAGTCGGTTACCTTAATTTTTTACTCCTTTTGCTTCAGAGGACGAATTTAATTAAAATGAAATCCAATTAAGTTCATTCTGAAGATGGCAGAATCAGAATGTATCTTAGAAAACATGAATTCATGGAACATTCTTGTTACTTGGCATTCATAATGTTGATGGTAGCAAGACGTATATTGACGCCATGCTCGATCGGTATCACCTCTGGTTAAAGTAAAATCAATCAAAACTAACATATTTTTTATTCCACCTCTGTTCCATGACTTAAATCCATTTGAGTATTTCGCGTATAAAGTCTAGAGAACACTTCAAAATTTCTCACGCCATCATCCAATCTAACCCAACTTAACACTGCCTTTATATAAGCATCATTCAACATTTCTTAGTAAAAGTACTAACTTAATGACTCCTTACTAAGAACATAGATATGATCAGAGCTGTCGGTGGATCGACTCATAATTGATATGTACTTGATTTGCTTACCCAACTACAACACACAATCACTCATACATGGGCTTCAAATATGAAATAAACAAAATTTTTATTTTTGTTACATTAAATAAAGTGTCGTTTGCAAAATATTTAAGTACATTAGTGGGGGATGATGTGCCAATTTACTTATAAAGAAACAGTATTAAACTATACCTCCATTAATTCAAATGCTGATTAGCAAAAACAGGAAATAAAATTCTAAAACCTTTTTACAATTTTCTTACAACGCAGACAAAGTTTTGTAAAACATTTAATCTAAACTATATTATGCAGAGAATATTCTTAATTTTATTGCTCTTTTTTTTATTAGTTATAATGCTTGCATTTAGTGGAATTTTTCTTTGTGAATAGAAATTTCGAAGTGTGAATTAATTTAAAGTAAATTCATGCCAAATTTCTTTCAACTTTCTACTTTTCTTTTACTTTCTTTCTAGCTAGCTTTTTCGCATGAACCTCGTTTTCAAATTCATAAGAAAGTTACATAAAATAATTCCCAAATTAACATATGAATGGTTGTAATAATAATGTGTATAATATGTACTTATACAATAATGGCATTATATTACATGTTTTTGTATCTTATGATGAATATATATTACCTAGTATGTATTTAAATGTATCTTGGATTACATGAAAGAATACGTATTTTAATATATTTACCTTTATGAAAAATTGACTTTAGCAAGGGATTGTCTCTTTGACTTCCTTTGCAAATCATTTAAATATAAAAAGAAAATACATTTCTCGCGACACATTGTGCAATGTACATATAATTTATATATATATATCCATATATATATATATATATATATACAGTCGACTCTCGATAATTCAAACGTTCGATAATACGAACCTCTTAATAATTCGAAGTATATGGTCCGTCGCTAGAAAAACTCTTGATATTTTTCGAACTAAAGCACGTTTTCGATCGTTTTGGTATACTCAATATTTCGAAGTAAAATTTGTGGCTGGCCAGATTACAACAAGCAATAATTTGAATTTATCTCATAAAACTCTCGACAATTCGAGCACACACTATCATGTATATTCCTGTAACAAACAGGTTGGACTTTACAAGGTTTGTGCTTTAATGTCTCTGCATGCCTCCCCTGTAACGTAGCCCTTTTGATAACTATCTGTCTGCTACCCTTTCTTTGTGTTTTCTGGTTCCTCAGGCGAAAAGACACTTTTATTGCTTTCCTTCTTCATGTGGACAATAAACCAATCACACCTGTGGTTAGCCGCCGATACCATTCGTTTAGCACGTGAACTTGCTACACATGTGCTCAATAACGATGGTTTGCTATTGGGAAAAAGAGATGCGCGTAGGATTGTGTATGCATGTACGGAATGCATTCTTTTAATACATGAATTTTAACTTCTGTTTAATATTTACTCTGTATATAATATGTACTTCTATAAATTACTTTAAAATAATAGTATACATATGAGCAATTATTGTTTTATTACATAGTTTCGTATTTAAATGTGTTAGGAAAAAATTTATCTTCGTGTGTTTTGGGAGTTTTTTCTACCCTCTTGAGAATTCGAACTATTGATAATTCGAAGGTTTTCATCTAAATATAATGTTGTATTGACACTTATTACTTCTGATGAGTCTTGTGAAATTGAACTTTTAGGTTGAAATATCGTGATTAAATGCCAACTAAAAACTGTACCTTTTCATTTCACAAGAACAAAATGTTTGTATCAAACATGATCGACGTTTTCAATTCTTAGAACTGAAAACTCTACAGATATAGGCTCAATAATGTTTACAAATTTTAAATGAAATTAGTTATCTATTATTTGTTACTTCAAATGTATGCATTTATATTTTTATATACCATTCGTCATGTAGCTGGAGCAATTTTTAAATATATAAACTAGTATATAAATTAATATATATATAGTCTAAATTCTATTCTAAAGAGAGATAAAAATAATTAATAATCTTCGAAACTGAAAAAGGATTTAAATTGCAAGATAAACCAGACATAAGATTTTAGAAAAGATGTATTAGAAATTTAAAATAATAGAATGTAAAATAAAAAAATTGGATGCTACACAATTACAATTATTGCTGACTTAGGACAGCTTATATATAAAATAATTTGTATAAAAGTGTGGTTGAACATGTTTTGTGTTTAGCTAACATTCTCCTTTTCTGTTAATATACTGAGCAAAAACCTATTGGAAATAATGGATAGAATACCCTAAATCCATACATTACAAGAAAACGTAACTTACATAAAAATTGCATTCAAAAATGCAGAGCCCGAGCTAAATCTGAGTACAATAAACAGATTCTGGACCAAAATACAAACTCAAAGCATAGCAATTGCTGAACAGTAGCACTTAGCAAAAGTATGAAACGTATAGAAATAAAAAATTTAAAAGTGTGTTTACATTACTTTAGGGACACTAACATTTAAATGTATTAAAATATTTAAAAAATTACTATTATTAAAGTAAACTAAGAAATATGTAATTATATATATTAATTGGGTCTGTATTAATTGGGAATTTTTAAATTAAGCAATATTTGGTAAAATGTTTATAGTTTTTTTTTCTGATTTTTTCGAAACAAAAAATTTATTGCATAAAATGAAATTAATAATAATATTTCTGAAAAAAGAAACATGTTTATTAAACTCCCAATAAGGTATTTTTATTATATTAAAATTAAATTCTTCTCTTTTTTAAAAAAAAATAGTAATTTTAACATTATTTTTTAACTTTTAATTCTCTATATCACGAAAATTTGCTTCACAGTTGCTATTAATTGTCTGTATTAAATTAAGATATTGTTGATAAAGATGAGTGTTAAGTTTAAATTTGTCTTGTTTTCTAAAAATGTTAGGGCCATATATATATAACGAAAAATTTAATATTCAGAGCTATCACTGAAACTATTTTTAAGTTAATGTATATATAATTTGGCAAGGGAGTTGCTAGCTGGGTCACCTTGTTCCAAGCTTTTAATCGGTTGATAGTAGTTACTTTTAAAAAATATATATTTCTCTTTTAGTACAATTGCAAGAGAGAACAATATGTATCATAATTAACATATTTAATAAATTATCTATATGTAATTTTATAAGTATATTAATCATATCATCTATTTTAATAGAGTTAAAAATATCTTCAAATCTAAACTACAGACTGAAGAAAACTTTTTTTATCTCTAATTTGTTCAATAAATTGTTTAATTTTTTAATTATACTGTAGGTTTAAGATTATTTATTGTATCCTGTAATATTTCACGGAGAATTTTGCCTCATTTGCTGATATATGTATTAAAACCATTAGTAACAGTTCTAAACCTAACTGGGTTTTTATGAAATTTAGGAGTATTAAATATAAGTGTATATTTAAAATTATTATATCAATTTGTATTGTATTCTTAATTGATTATGAAAAGCCAAACTACTATTATTTAATTCTCTATCAGAAATTGACGAGTTAATAAAAGCTGTATTATTATCAACATATTTGTTGATCATTAAACAATAATAATATTTACATATGAAGACACAATTTCCAGTTACTTTATGAACATAATCTATAATAAAATTATTTTGCAATTTTTTAATGAGATTTTTAATATTATTAAAACATATATTATTATCTGTACTCAAGTTATATTTATTAAGCTGTTGTGTAATATTACATTTGAATTCTGTGAATGACTCTAAAGGCATACTATATTTAATAGCTATAATGTAAATAAATTGATCAATATCATTATATAATATGTTTTTTTATAATTCTATTATTATTGAAAATCATTAGTCTAAAATCAGTACATTTATTCATTATATTTCTGATATTATTGACTTTTACAATATTCAGGTCACCAATAATAACATCTGGTGATGTTTATGTATTAATTCTTTAAATTCATTACAATTACACTTTAATTGTTCCTGCTTTATAGACACATTATGGTTAAAAATTGATCTTTCTATTTTTTTATTGTATTTAAAAGCTTTCTTACTAGTGATATTACTAATTTGGAAAGTTGAGATGTGCTTTTTAAATATGCCAGGAAAATTAATGTTATCATACGATTTATTTATATATAATAAAGTAAAATTTTTTGTTTGATATTTTGTATTTATATTAATTTTTATTTTATTTTTAGGTTCCAAAATTTGTGTGAATATCTATTATAATATGTAAAGCATGGCAATCTTTTATTTGATCTGAATTTGGTATATATCTTCAGTAATATATAATTCTATCTTACTTAGTACAAATATCGATGATTTAATTTGTTTTATGTTAAAATTGTTTTATCGGAACGTTTACATATATCTAAAATATTATTTGTAAGTACATTTTTTTCTCTACATAATCTTTTAGTTCTTGCCTCTCCAGTTTTCCTTTATTAGCTTTTTTAATCATATTATTGTAATAATAATCTTGAGAATTTTATTTAATTGCATTTAGAATATTTTTTCCTTGGCATAATACATTTAGTCCATCAAGATAAACTGCATTATAATATTTAATATAGTAATTTTTCCACCATAATCTTACTTTAAGATCAGCGACTACTTTAATAATACTAAATGCAACATTTTCAAATCCATGTCTATTAAAGTGTCGTATTTCTGCTGTATCTGACTTTTTAATACTATTGAAGTTATTAGTATCAGACCTATGTTGATTAATTCTGATATTAATTTTATTAGATATCTGTCCAAGATATTTCAATTGGCATTGTTTACATGTCAATAAGTAAATGCAGTTAAATGTCTTATAGAATGCAAATTTAGAATTATCTTTGATTTGATCATTATTGATCATTTTAGAAGTTTTACATCTATTGTACCCACATCTTTTGTAAAAGTGAATTGTTAACTAGAAATTTTGCTATTTTAGTGCTTATCTATATAGTATCTACACTCATGTCCATAAATTAAGGATAATTCAGAATCACACAGAAATTGAACTCTAAAATAAAAACTTCACCTGTAGAATTATCACACACATCTTGAAGAAGAATATGGAAATTACAGGAAACCACCAGATGGCGCAGATATTACGTCACAAAGAAGAGAGTGTAAGAGAGGGGTATATAAGGAATGGGTGGCAAAGAAGTAAAATTGTTCACAAACGCTTTAAAAGCCTTTCAGTGCAATAACCGCATAGTTATGGCACAAAGGAAGTATTTGGAAGATTTTTTACGTGGTAGAATTATAGGACGACTGGAATGTGGACGTACCCAGATGGAAGTATCCGAGGAACTTGGAATCACCCAGAGTGTCATCTTCAGGCTTTGGCAATAATTCCAAGATGATGGTAATTTGAGTAGATGTTACAGCACAGGTCGCCCCCGAGTAACAACGCCGAATGAGGACAGTTATTTGGCAGTTACTGCCAAAAGAAAAGACGGAGCAAAGCATCAAACCTATCTCGTCAGCTCTCTTCAGCTACCGGTACGAAAGTTCAAGGCAGACCATGTACAGACGCTTAGGGCACATTGGTCTATATCCTCGTAGACCTGTCATATGTGTTCCCCTTACCGCAACTCTCTGTCGCCTGCGATTAACCTGGAGTAGAGAGCATGCATTGTGGACACCGCAACAGTGGTCTTGTGTGATGTTTTCCGACAAGTCCAGGTTAAGTTTGCAGTCTGATTCTCGCGGACTTTCATATGGAGAGCGCCAGGTACCCTTACCACCAAGAGAACACCATTAAACGACACCGTTACGGTGGTGCAGGATGGCTCGTTTGGGGAGGAATTATTCTTGGTTCCAGAACTGACCTGCATGTTCAGAGTGTAACGATGACAGGCCACATCTATCGGATTCATTCTGGAACAACATGTACGTTTGTTTCGGGGCCCATGGGTGCTGAATTTCTGCTTATGGATGACAACGCCCGTCCTCACCGTGCAAACATTGTAGACGAATGCCTTCAATCGGAGGATATCACCGTATGGATTGGCCAGCATACTCGCGGACTTGAATCCAATAGAGCATGTGTGAGATATGCATGGACGACTAATTGCAGCCCGTTCAACCCCCTACCACCTGTCTACCGGAATTCGGAGGGCATTGCTTGATGAGTGGTGTAATATTCCCAAGATCAGATTGATAATTTGATACTCAGCTCGCGCACGCATTGTAAGGCCTGTATTGCATCGTCCGTGAGACATACTCCTTATTAACCATCATACTAACCCTGTTATACTGTTTTTTGTTAATAGGTTACTTTTTTAAATTTGCTCCTGGGAGTAAAAATCTTATTTTTATTAATTATGTCAAACATATAGCATCTTTTTTGTTCTTTACCTTTTGTTTAATAAATAGACTTTACAGATGAGTCAAATTTGTTTTGCTTCTGTCTCTTTCTTTGCCAAAACTTCATTATCCTTAATTTATGGGCATGAGTGTATTACATTTGATTTCATTAGAGTTACATGAAACATCAGTGCAGTGCATTAAATCTTTTTTAGAATTCTCTTTGAGTATTCCTTTTTCCAAAATACTCTAATATTATATCTAGCATTAAGTCTATAGTTGAATCTCTAGAACCACTCAAACTATTCAAAACTTAGTCAGTATCTACTGTATATTCAAGATCTCTATATTATTATTAGATAATATTTTAAATAAACTAGCATAACAGATGCGCTCACAAGTAAGAGAATACTAATTGCAAATATATATATATATATATATATATATATATATATATATAAAATCAACCAGTTTAACCCCACTTATCGGTCCTAAGTCCTAGGTTGCACTTCGATATTTTAAAAATTTTTGAAAATGTTGGATCTTCATTAACTTTATTCGCCATTGATATTTTGATATGTGATGTCGTACTCTGGGGTTCATATGATTTCGAATATTTGCTTAGTTATAATTGTGTGATTTATACTTTATATATATTTAAAATATATATATAATATATATATATATATATATATATATGGAAAAAAAATTTTATATAAAAAATAGAACATAACCGGGGAAAAAAAAATTAAGATCAAATCTAATGAAATACAAATAAGAACCTAACGAGTCAAAATGCAATTTCGGACTTAGGACCGAATAAGTGGGGTTAAACTAGTTTGAAGGCGCCAACCTTCCCCTTTGCAACTCGGTAGGAAAGACCAAAATAAAATAAATAGAAATTTAAAGTATACAAAATCCAAAATATAAAAAAATCCAAAGTATAAAAAAATCTCATATAAATATGAAAGAACAACCGACTACTATTAAGCAAAAATTCTCCCAAAATGTTTAAGCAGAAAAATATCAAAAGAATTACCCAGTAAAAGGATTCTTCCAAAAAGATTTTAAAACTTCTGCTCACAAAGCTTACTCCAGGAGATCCAACACTCTTGAAACCGATGGAAAGCTTATATATGTTGTGATAAAAATCTAAATTGCACTTAAACGCATCCTTTATACCAGCTTGTAAGGAAGACGCCAAGAAAGATTACATTCAAAATTAGTAGGCTATAACTTGGTTGGTTGTCACAAATGTAGAAAATTGGTTGGTTGTCAAAATGTAGAAATTTGTTTTGGTTGCTAAAAATGTAGAAATTTTTCACATTATAGGATTTTTAAGAAGGGTGTTTAAAAAATAAACTGTGTGAAGAGTGTTAAAACAGAATCTTCACAGCAAAACCACTAAAATGCTGACTTTGAAATCCTATTGTTGTATGGTGGTTTTGAAATCAGAACTAGCAAGACGATTAATGTATTTGTGATGAATATATGTTCTTAAGAAGTTAATAGGATAGTCATGATCTAAGCAGCATTGGAAGAATTTCTTGATATTATTAAATTTATCTATTTTGTTGGTAGTTAAGTTATCATTCCTAAGTAAAAAATTCAAAACAATATTTCTGTAAATTGATAGATGCAAATTGCTGTTCCATACAGGAATTTTAATTATATGGAAACTAAAAGAATCTCTTTTGTCATAAATGTTACAGACTACTCTATTGTCAATAAGATGCAAGTCTAAATCTAGGAATTCAACCATATTAGAGTTAAAATTAGTTTTAAGAAGGTTGAGATTGTCTGGGTAGAACAAAATATTTGGTTTGAATTCACTATTTTTACCAAAAACTATTACATCATCTATATAACGGTATAATAAGAAAGAATCATCAAAAATATGATCAATTTCGAAAAAATGTAAATATAAGTTAGCTAAACTATTACTGGCAGGACCACCCTGAGGCAATCCTCTGATCTGTTTAAAAGATTTTGATCAAATGCTATGAAATTTTCTTGTAAAACAAGACCAACCAGGATATCAAATTTTTCCTTTTTCATTGAATTATGCAAATCATATTTATCATAAATTAAATGTAGAACTCTAATCATATCATCTATATCAATAGAATTAAAAAGATCCTCGAAGTCAAAGCCGTGCATGGAAAAAACTGTCATATCCTTCGTGACTTTAACAATCTCTAAGCTATTTTTAATTATTGCTGTGTGTTGAAAGCCATCGATAGTATTTTGAAGAAGGGATTGTAAAATCTTCCCAGACTTCGTTATATATGTATTATACCCATTAGTAATACTACGGAATTTTATTGGATTTTTGTGGAATTTTGGTGTTAAAAAAATTCGTGGGTATTTAATAGTTTTGAGATGAATATTTAATCTTTTGTTTAAAGCCAAAAGACGATTATCATCTTCTCTATTACTGTGAATCGACTTTTGAAATGCATTATTCTTTAAAATATGATCACTTAATAATTTACTATAAAAATATTTACATATTATTGCATAATTAGCAGAGACTTTATCAACATAAGTTATCACGAAATCCTTTTGAATATTATCTATCGATACTTTAAGGTCTTTATACATAATTTCATTTTCAACGCTGAAATCCAAATTTCCAATTTCTATTGCTACAAGAGATCTAAATTGATTGAATGCTTCTATCGGCATTCCGTATTTAATAGCCATTTTAAGGTAGAAAGTATCCAAATCTCTTGTGATTTGTTTTACAACGTTGGATTTATTTTTTGTGATCATAAGTCTAAAGCCAGTACCTTTTTCCATAAAACTTCTCAATAAGTCATCTTTTACAATGCCAAGGTCTCCAGTGACAACGTGCTGATGATATTCATCGATATAATCACAATACAAATAGCATTTACACTGCTCCGGACATAGGAGCTCCGAAACTTGATTATAATTGAAAATAAATCTACCAAGTTTCTTGTTATATTTGAAAGCCTTTTTAATAATAATATTTTTAATAGGAAAAAAGGATTGATATTTCTGAAATATACCTGAAAAATTAATTTTGTTAAAGGATTTATTCATAAATAACATGGTACAATATTCTGTAGTGTAATTTTCTACTGCATCTAATTTGATATTCATTTTTTGTACTAGATAATTATTAAGATCTCTAATCATATGCATACCATGGGAATCCAAAAACTTACATCTGCTTAAAATATCTGTCATAATTTTAATTTCTGTTTTATTCATTCCAAACATAAAAGATTTAATTAAACCTGCATTAAAGTTATCATCAAATTTATTAGCTAACTCCAACATAGACCTCTTGAGAGTAGTGGTGTTTCTTGTAATTCTCTTTCCACGCTTAGATCTTGAAATTCTTGAGATTCCAACTTTAATGTTGTTACCAAAAGATTTATCGAATTTCGGAATAAATAATGACTCTTCAGATTTTTGTTTAAAGGATGGCAAAACATTTCTGCCGTTCCATATTATATTCAGACCATAAGGATAAAATGTTCTAAATGCACCTATACAAAAGTTTTCAAACCACAATCTCTGTTTGGTATTTGGCACTATTTTAAGTATGTGTACAGCTATGTTATTAAATCCATGCTTGTTAAAGTGCCCGATCTCAACCTTACTCTGATTTTTGTTACATTCAAATCTCCTAGAATCAGATCTATGCTGATTTAGTCTAATGTTGATAGTATTCGAGGTCTGTCCTATGTAAGAGAATTTACATACATTACATAACATTCTGTAAACACAATTAAAGGTTTTACAAAAATATAACTCGAATTCATATCTAACTGTTCATCACTAATCATGATACAAGCCTTGCATCTTTTGTCAGTGCAAGACCTGAATTTAAGTTTTAGACAATGGATATCTTTGAAAGGTTTAGTTTCAGATATATTACCATAATACCTATCTCTTTGAACTTCATCTCTACCATTCAAAATATTAATTTTATGCTCTGGCATATGAGATAATCTATTATATTTGGAGTTCCAAAAATTCTAGTTTTATAAACCTTAGCAACATATGGTTTAGAATCATAAGGGTAATTAAAAGAATCATGAATATCAGAAAAACTCACACATTTTTTTGTATTTCCTAAAAATTTTTTAGTTTTTTTATATGCTAACTCAGAATTTTTGTGCCATATCTATAATTCACAAAAGACATACCTAAATATATACCAAATCAGAAAAATAAGGGCTCCACTGTATGGTAAATGTATGACGATGGCACAGATACCATTATACTGTACCACCGAGCAATGCCATACCAAGGTATGACAAATTGCCAGTCGCATAAAATTTGTTAATTTTCATATTCATAGTTATATATATATATATATATAATATATAAATATTATATATATATATAAACACAATGCTATGAAAATGATCCAATTTCTGATAAGAATTTTCATAATTCTAGAGTTCGAGATATTTTGTACAACCATATATGTTTCTTTTAGAATTTCTTTCTAATAGGAAAATGTTTGCAACGTACGGAAATGGAAAACAATTTGTCATTGTGAAATGGGATTTAAAGTTAGAACTGCAAGAAGAGCTAATCATCCCTCTTTTAGCTATTGTAAACAAGCACTGCTTTTTGACAGCAAAAGCGGTTATTGGGTAAATTGATTGATATACGTTTGTAAAGAAACACTTATATTTTCATTTTCAAAATAAACTACTTTAAAACGAAACGAAGATTTAAGGGGCTCGTTAACAATTTTTTGAATAAGGAGGTTTTAGATGAAGCCAGTTTTTTGAAGATGCTATTTTCGACAAGTTATTGTTGAATTGTGATAAATAATTCTTGTTATTTGGTCTTAAATTTACATTGCACGCATTTTAAAATAAACATTGGTCTCATAAATAAAGGCAATATCTTTAATTTAGATTTCGTTATTCCATTTTACAAATTTTAAACAGACAAATGCATTAATAATGTAAATAATATTTCTGAAATTTTTTCATTTTATTGTTTTCTATTCCAGTAGAAAAAACGCTGATCATGATGTCTAAATAATATTTTCAGGACTAAACTAACATCAATCTTTCAATCAAAATTTTGGGCTGTAGTGCCATCAAGTTTGAAAACAGTGCCCTCAAGTATAAAGCTCGCATATCTGTTTTTTTAAATTATTGCACATTACACATTTATTTTAATGTATATAAATCGTAAAATATAATTGTTTTTTTTGGACAAGTAAGTAATGTGTTTGTGTATGTACCGGTGGCTATCCAAACGATGGATACGTCTTGAATAAAAGTGACATTTCTGAATGCGCCCGTAGGCATTAAAGAATAAAATTTCTAACTTTATATTTAGAACATAAATATATGTATTCTGGTATGTCAAAATCAAGTAATTATTTTCCAGAAAGACGATTTTTGTAATTAAGTTTGAAACATAATTTGTAAAAAGTAAAGATGTTTCTTAAGAAATGTGTTATAATATTATGTAAAATCGCCAATATTTGATAAAAAAATTATATTCAGCGAAAAATTATTTTAGCTGTATGTGAATATTATTTAAAGATTTACGAAAACATTAACTACAGTCCATCAATTCTGCCTTTTATGATTATATAAACTACTTCATACGGATAAAATTAAAACCAATACCAGGATTGTTTTGGATAGTTTCCATGTATTGTTTTACCCATTAAAAACGGATGATCAAATAGAATGTACTTCAGCATCAACGGGTTTTAAAAAAAATTCGAAAACAAACAGAGGTACGAAAATAAAATAAAATGTTGCTTAGAAAAGAAATATAGCATTGTGTTTTGATCAGCAAAAATGAGCTTTCATTGGGCAAAAAAGAGATTGAGAAAGAAGACTACCAATAAAACCGAGAAAAGTTTCGCTTTCTCTGCGAAATAAGAATAAAAAGATGTTTCCTTTTTATTCCTATGGAAAAACACAAGTACTCTCTTGACAAAAAGAGATCTGTAGTGCCTGGGGTCTTATCTAATCCTGATTGAGAAGGAGTTAGCCATGACCTTTTGGGTACATCTCAATGTAACGTCAAGAATAGAGAGTTAAGTATTTTTCAAAACCTCTTTGTTAGCAAGATCGGTAGAGGACTTCTCCGTAATGCGTTTCGGTACTTAAGGTATATCATTTTTTTTCGATAGAAGGAATAAGTCACGCGTATATTCCCTAGCGTCCAAATATAAGTAACGTCCAAACATTTGTATCTTATGCCGGTTTTCTTGGTTCATGAATTAAATATGAAAGATTACTAGGAATGTCAATGTTTAGAAATGAAATATTATTTTTATACGCTAGTAAACATAAACAAATATGAATTATTTTATTGTTCCGATTCAAGAATCATACGCAAACAGGAATATGTAACATATACAGATAAAAAAGCGTCATATACAGGAAAAAAAGTGACAAGCTACATACCCATGCATTTATCATCTCTCAGAAACTATTAGAGCAACAAACTCGGAATTTGGTAGGCATTTCTATTTTGTAGCGCAAAGATCCACTAAGAACAGGATTTGGAGAAAACGAATCAAAATTGGGTAGCTGGGATTTACAACGTATTATAGATAAAAAATTCTCCTTTGAAACCTTTAAATGTACAAACTTGCAATTTTGCAAGCATGTTTATTTTCTAAAGTATACATATGGCAGCTGTAACCTAGTGGTTATAGTTAAGGATGGATGTATCCGTGGTCCCGGTGAAATTGCAGCACCTCAATGAAGGAGGAGTCGTTGCACGCTGACTCTTTTCAGTTTCAAAGCCCTCCCGTTGGTCTGGCATGGTAATTAGGAAAGGATCTTACTAACTCAGGGGTGTCTTCCTTGT
The DNA here is from genome assembly GCA_019973975.1 of Trichonephila clavata. Classification (NCBI taxonomy): domain Eukaryota; kingdom Metazoa; phylum Arthropoda; class Arachnida; order Araneae; family Nephilidae; genus Trichonephila; species Trichonephila clavata. The sequence continues at coordinate 35,654 of BMAO01037120.1, forward strand.
CACTTGACCGAAGGTCAAATTTACCTGATCTTTCAAAAACAGTTCTCGTGTTACTTGATAGTACAACGTTAATAAATCTCCTTCACTGCCATATACGAGGGCTGTTCAAAAAGTATCGAGACTGAATTTATTATGCAAAAACATACATACATAAACAGGTTTTGAGTCAATCTCCTTCGAAATATGCTCCATTGGCAGTAACACACTTGGCCCAACGATGTTTCCAGTCCTCGAAACATTTCTGGAACTCAGACTTTGGGATGGCCTGAAGCTGCTGTGTCGA
>BMAO01037121.1:0-147796 GCA_019973975.1 Trichonephila clavata
CCTCTTCTCTGTGTCTCGCTCGCTCCCTCTTGAGTGATCCCGTCCTCATTTCTTCAGCATTCCTTTCCGCAGACGAGAGCTGTGATTTCAGACGATCTCTTTCCTCTGCTAAGCTAGCGATTTGTGTCTGCATGCTGGTGATCTCGGAAGACATGAGGGTCATTCGGCCTTCGTATTCTCGTCTTATCGAATCGTTTTGTTGTCCTGTTTCGAGTCGCCACTACCTATGTGAGACCAGGCAGCAGAACGATCCAGTGTCTCTAAGGCTTCGACCTTATTGATGTAAAAAAGATGCATTAATGCAAAATAATTAAATGCTTTGAATTCACTTTTATTTGAATTCATTGCTGATTTGAATTGAACTAGAATGATGGTATTTGGTAAAATTATTATATGTTTATGTTTTATTCTGATGGAAAATTCGAAAAGGAATGGATAAAAAAATAGGTTAATTACTTAGTCTATTAGTAATAGATTAGAAACGAAATATTCATTAGCATCAATCTCAAATTTTGCTTTAAAAACTGGTTCTGTAATAACAAGGGTATTACGTGTAATACCATCGACCAATTTTTCAAAAATGACGTCACCAACTGAAAAATGTCGCCAGATGCCATCGTTATTATTATTTACGAGCATGCACAATCTACCCCACTTGTAAAAAATGTTTTGTGACCATACAGCTTCACTACATTACATTCTGGTTGCATCGGACTTTCTAAAGGGGAACATAACATCTGATGCCTTTGTTATTATAGATTTTTTGGCTGACAACAAACTTTTGGAGCTGTTCTGACGTATGTCAGATCTTTCGAGGGTAAGCAACAACAACAACGAGCATGCATTTTCCACTAGTGGCAACATATCGTAGCATTTGGTGACATCTTTTGATTTGACAAAAATTAGTCGATGGTATGATTGGTAAGTAACAAATAATTCTTTTATTTTAAAAGTCATAATTTTGTCTAGATATTCTAAGTAATAACATATTTTTCTAGTTTATTTAAACAATAATTGAGTTTATTCTGAGACAAACATTATTATTATTACATTGCAACAGAGCCTCTATAGCACAGTAGATAGTTTCATACATGTGCATGTTTTTGCACGAGTCACTTAAATTATAGAAATACTTTACTTTAAACAGTGCTTAACTGATAGGTGTGTATGTATTAGAGATAACACAGATGTGTACTTCCTTTTTGATAAAATCGGTTTAATTCTCTAGGATTTTTTAAAACTTTTCCCCTTCAAATTTAAGTTGAATAAAACACATTATATGATATAAAAGAATTTTCAGACATACATGTAAAATGTGCATCACAATTAGAAAAAAAACTGAAAAGATTGCCTCTAAAAGTAAAGGGAGACCAAAATTTGAGAAGCATTATGACGTTTAGTCTTACCAGTCTAAAGTTATATATTGGAGTTAAAACGCAATAAATTCGTCACATATGTTTTATTCTTTTGCCGTGTTATACGGACATGATCACAATTCTTACGCCATCTTATACCAGGAATCTCAAAAATGACCAAACATGTGAACAATCAATTTTTTAAGAAAAATATGGTAGACAAGTGTAAGGTTTGTCACATTCTGTTTTGGTAACCACGGAATTTATTCTCACCGTTTCAAAATTAGTTATAAAGTTCGTCAACAGATAGCGCTTCTGACTGAGGAGTTACAAAAAATGTGTCCATTTCGTGGGATATGTCAGCATTCTGGCGTGTGTTTTGAAATGGTTTTCTGGTTGAGACACGCCAGAATGCAGACATGTATGACGAAACGGACACAAAACACTTTTTTAAAATAGTTTTTTCATTCAATAGCGTCGTCTGTTGACGAACTTCTCAACTAATTTTGAAACTTGATGAAAGTAAATACCTTGGTTACCAAAGCAAAATACCATTTCAAACCGTCCATTTCTATCACCTACTGTTTTTTAAAAGGTTTTTTCAAATCGTCGGTCATTTTTGGAACACCTGGTATGAACCAGTGTTATGGAGGGTCACGGGGTTAGAGCGGACAGTGGCTACACATGAGAGTAGCTGGGTGGTCAGAGCGGATATTCTTGCACCTATTGTGTTGTTTCCTAATCAGTCACATGTCACCTATCGTGCAGTTTCAACCATTATACTGTTACTTACTATAAATTTTTAAATATTTCTCTAAAAAAAGTTTTTATTTTTATTACATTTCGCTATATTTAAAATGCATTCGCCTAAAAATATCTTAATAATTTAATACAGGTAATTAAATTTGATTTGGCAAAAATGTATATGTATATATATCCTTGTAATTCGATAATCGAGTGCAAAAACAGAAAAACTGCAGTAAAAAAAAAATGTTATCCCCCGTGAAAGAGATTTGCCACTTAAAATATTGTTTTAAATTATATTTGTGATTTTTAAAAGCATTTATTTACTTATTTATCTGCGTCTTTCATCTGTTCTAAGATGAAGAAAAAATGTGTCCGCTCCAACCACGATGAGTTTCGCAGTGTCGCTCGGCACTCCGCTTTACCCACACCACCTTACGGAGAGCGGGGGGGGGGGTATTGCGTAAATTGATATTTATGCATTTTTATGCAAACTTAGTTCATCCAATACTTATTCTCAAAGATGCAGTAAACTTCCTAATTTTTAAGAAGTAATGCTTGAAAATTGAAAGAAGAGAATCATATAATTTAATGTGAATGTTTGTTACTTTTCTCTTATTTTATGCGGATAGATGCACGAAACTTAGAGAGTAATGGATTAAAAAAAATCGTTTCCTGCAGCTCTAGGAGGGGGGGGGGAGAAAAGAAAAAAAATCGTCGAATATCGTTATTTCTAAATTAAACTTTACAATTAAACAAAAGTTTTAATTGTTTTTACCTTCTTCAGCAGTCTTTCTCTTTCTTCTTTCAAATACTTCTCTTCTTTTTTGTAAGATTCTATGAGTGTTCCTTTCTCTTCCACCAGATCCTGGAGCCGTCTGCGGTCTTGTTCTGTTGATTTCATTCTTTCTAATCGCCTGCTTAATTCTTTCACCTCTTTCCTAGAGTAAAATACAGTTGTGAAAATATAAAATAGCCGAATTTAGAAATTTATGTTAAATGCAGTTGATTTTATACATATGTAGAAAAAGTTTGATGCTGAGCTGAAGCAAAGGTTTCTTTATTTTTGGAACATAATTGTGTTTTACTTGATAAAAATATTAAGAACGACAGTAATACGAAAAAACAAGATAGTCTTAATAATAATTATCTGATATCTAACGTTTTTATAACTATACCGTTTCAATCACGGTATAATACTCTTGAGGTATAAATATTATATATATTTAACCAACTATATATATTATACTACGGTATATGAGTTACTTAATACTTTCCAATTACTTATCATTTTTATAAGAAATGGGTTCTTACGTATTATACCATCCTATTGCACCAATCTACGAGATCGTCAATTCAAAAAAGAGGTCTCCAAACCCTGTCAACCTTTTCGACCATCACGGGAATGGTATTGTTTCTTGTCTGAATGTCGCGACATTTGGCGACATCTTTTTATTTGGAAAAAATTGATCCACGGTATAATACATAAGTACCCTAGTGTTTTATAGAATGCAAATATTTATTTTTTTCTATATAAATGAGAAAACAGCTAAAGAAATTACAGCACACAAAAATGCTTTTTAAAAAGCAGTTTAACTGTAAATTTCTGAAAATCATGAAATTGTGCATCTATATTTTTTGTGAGCCTGTTACTATCAATGTATATTTATTATTTGATGCAAAATCCTTTAATTATTGAGATAACTGAAATTCCACAAAATAGATATTCTGATTTTTAAAAACCTATCAAACATATAACTCACAGTTGATTATGCTACAAATAATAATAAAAAAAAAACATGAAATATAATTTTATTAGCATTAGTTACCTCAAAGTTTTTTTGTTGTTACTTACGCCACCTGATCGACAGTAACATCAGATCAAGGCACGCGAAATTCATCACGGTAAAGGGCTACATATGCGCCTGTCGTTAGCCTTAGCTTTGAACACAATACAGGTGACAGTGCGCTTTCGCTCGATTTCACGCCAATTTTGAGACAGAACACCCTGGGGGTGGTCAAGGGCCTCCCTTCTATCTTTCCGTTCCACCAACCCAACATGAGGACTTGCGGCTTGACGGCTATTTAGAGTATCCCCATGCCGTGAAGGCACTATACATTTATAAGCCTTCATGCCATCTCCGGGATTCGAACCCAGGCCCTACGGCACAGCAATCAGCGTCACTATACCAGGTGGGTGGCTGTTTGATTGTTTAACTGTTATTATTGAAGAGTAATATATAAATTCCACTTTGAATCTAGAATTTAAGACTCCAGTCTAAAAATTAATTTTGAATTCATGAACTTCATATGGAATTTCTATTCTACTTAAACCTAGAGATTTGAATGAAATTTATTACAGCTGTAAAAACAAAAACAATTATTCCCTGGAATCCCCCTCCCCCAATCAATTTCTGAAAATATATCTAAATCCAACCACAAATGAATAATTAAAATACAAATAAAAATATTTTCAGAAATCACGGGAGTAAATGTAGCGCCGAGAAAAGTATCATTGTTTTTTTACTCTTTCAGATGTAGTTTATTTCATTAAAATCGATAGTGGCCAAAAGTTTGGGAGGAAAATAAAATTTCTATAAGTTTAACAATATTTGTCACACATCCAAAATGGTCGGGAAATGGGCTCGCCAAAGCCCATTAAAATTTCCCAACCCAGTTTTCGGTTTTCATAAAGTAAAACCTGTTTTTAGTCGGTTTTTGCAATACGTATGTATTATACCATCGAGAGACCAATTTAGTCAAATCAAAAGAAGGTGCCAAATGCCGCGGTATGCAGTGAAGAAAGCACACCATTCCCTCTCAAGTTCAGTCACGTTTTCAGTAATAATAACGATGGCAGTAATCGACGCCATTTTCTGATGTGGCGATATCTTTACTTTTGGCGAAATCGAGCGACCGTATAATACGTAAGTATGAATTTTTCTTATCAAGTATAAAAATAAATAGACTATTACTTTAAATACAAATAAAACCTATCTTAAAAAAGCGTAGTTTGAAAAAAAAAACTTGAAAAACAAAAATAATCAATTACAAAAGGCAGCAATTAAGAGTATTTTTCATTTAAGAATTATGTAAATAAAAAGAAAATCAACATATTATTATTTCAGTATGTGAAAAGAAAAACCTATAACACATAAAACATAACTTGTAAATCTTTTTTTTAAATATACAATTCGGTACATACATATATCGTAAACCAATTTCGTCAAATCAAAAGACATCTCCAAATGCTGTCATCGTATGCGTGAACAAGATGCTAGTGTTTGAACATGAATGAGAATTATTTTCTACTTTTAGTTGCATATCGCGATATTTGGCAACGTCTTTTCATTTGACGAATCGATCAACGATATAATACATTAATATTTCATACAGGTCATATGTAAACGTCATGGCTTAAAAATAATATTTTTTATTATTTTAAGTTTATTGGCACTCAGATTCGACTTAAATGTGCAAAATATTTTTTAACTTACCATTTTAATATTGTTCGTGGGTACATCCAATGTATATCTTTCTTTTCATTTGAATTTAAACAGACAGGCTAAATTTATGATGGTCACATGATAAATGTAATCACGTGTCTTTCGTTGAATTAAAAATTTAGATTAGACTTGTATTCGCAAAACTCAGATATTGTTTCAAATTTGATAGTTAAATAAAAATGCTCAAACACTGCTTCTTCAAAAGCTTTTTCAAAATAAAGATAAAATGTTTCTCATATTACACGGGTACTTTTAGTTTCTTATCATTGTTAAAAAAATATGCAATTTTAAGAGAAAGTTTTTGCAAAAAGCAAAAGATGGCAACAGTGAGGCACATGAAGTAATTAGCTGGAAACACATAATTACAAGTGAAAATGACGTCACTTGAAAATTTAGCCCATTACAATATAAATACTTCCTCAATAACATTAGAAAAATAAAATTATTTAACACTTGAAAAAGAATACATAATTGACTTTCAGTTTTTCAGGAAAACCTGGGTTTTATGGTTACGTAAATTTTAGTAAAAAACAGTTTATTGGTTTCGGTTTTCAACCGGTTAACACACAAGACTTAGTGAAAGCCTTGAATTTAATTTATAACTATTTATGCTGTGTTACACTTAATAGATATGTTACAGTAATTAGAAATGACCTAATTAGTAACAGTTATTTATACGGTTGACTATTTCTGTTTTCAAATTGCAGCAACAGGGGAAACTGAAAATCTCAATTATTTACTTGTGTGAGTTTTACATACCTGTAAATCCAGTTTTTCCTTTATCCAGGAATCTTGCCGACTGTTGTAAGAATCTTTTAAAGAAGAAAATTCGAAATTCAATTCATTGTACTCTTTTCTCAACTTATGCAGACTAGTTTCAGCATCTTCTTTATCTTGAACAAGCCTTGATTTTGTTTTCACAAAATCATCTTCCAATTGTTCGTACTAAAATGCAAAGTGCAGTTTAAGATCTCTCGTAATTTTTAAAATTACTTTTTCACAACAAAGATTATCGCAACAAATATAAATAATCGAAATATAAAATAAATTTAAAATTGTGAATTTATTATGATGCATAAAATTTTTATATTCGAGGGTGGTCCGATAAGTACTTAGCCTACAAATGAAAAAAACAAAAGTTTTAGAAAAAATGTAATTTATTTTTCAATATAATCTCTTTTTAATTCTATACACTTGACCCGGCGATGCTCCAACTTCTTTAACCCGTTTGAAAAAAAAAGTTTTCTCGAGGTCTACAAAGTAGGCCTCCGCGGTGGCGGTTACTCCCTCATTCGAGTGAAATTTCTGCCCGGCGAGTGACTCTTTCAAGTTAGAGAAACAAAAAGAAGTCGCACGGGGCCAAATCTGGTGAATATGGTAGATGGGGCAGCAGTTCGTAGTCTAATTTGATCAATTTAGCAGTGGCGAGTGCGGAGGTGTGAGCCGGTGCATTGTCGTGGTGGAAGAGCACTTTTTTCTTCGCCAAAGGGGACCGTTTTATTTTTAATTTGGCGCTGAATTAGCCCAATAATTCGACATAGTACTGCCCTGTGACCGTTTTGCCCTTCTCCAGGAAGTCAATGCATATCACACCTTGCGAATTCCAGAAAACGGTGGCCATCACCTTTCCGGCCGATGGAACAGTCTTCGCCTTCGGAGCAGGTTCACCGGGTAAAGCACTGTTTCGACTGTTCCTTGGTCTCTGGCTATGTACCGGTGGATCCATATTTCGTCGACGGTCACGTAACGACGCAAAACTCGCTTAAACAGCGCTAAGCACTGCTCTGAAGTGGTCACATGGTTGTGCTTGGTATCCGGAGTGAGCAACCGCGGCACCCATCTTGCCGACAGCTTTCTCATACCCAAAATTTCATGTAGGATATGAGCCACGCGGTCTTTTGAGATGTCTACTATCTCAGCTTTCTCGCGCACCTTCAATCGGCGGTCTGCCAAAACGAGATCGAGGATTTTCGTCACGTTATCCTCCGTAGTCGCTGTTTTCGGGGCACCTGGGCATGGTTCATCAAAAACCGACGTGCGACCACGTTGAAATTCGTTGAACCAGTTTTTGACGGTCGCCATCGAAGGAAAAGCGTCCCCATACACTGCATTCCAGTGCTTTTTGATTTCACACTGCGCGATTTCCATTCCAAAAACAAGAATTGAATCACCAGCCGATATTCCTTTTCCATTTTTTTAAATCAACGGACACGCTTGCTTTCACACGCTCTCAAACCAGAACTACTAGTCTAATACGGCTGAAATTTCGTCAGTAGCCGTCTACAGGAAGGTACTATACTTTAGTTTATTACTCTTGGGATAGTGGCACCATCAGGCAGTGAGGCTAAGTACTTATCGGACCACCCTCGTATGTAATTTATTCGAAGGCATTATGCGAATAGTTTTACTGGGAGCCATGTGTAGAATCAAGCATTGGCCTTTTTCTAACTTTTAAATTTTTTTCTACATTTATTTTTTATAAATAAAACCACAGGAACATAGTTTTTTTTTTTTTGAAAAAAAAATTATATTTTGATAATGAGGTTTCAAAACTATTTCATTTTATCCTTCTACATTTTAGTAAATTTTGTATTTAAATTTACAATGTGTGCTTTATCAACTATATCGAGGAGAAAGCTAAATTTGCTTCAGAATTGTAAGAAATACAAGAAAGTCGTACATTATAAGTCCGTTTTGTGTTACATAAGTGAAAATAATGCACTTATTTTAATTTAAAATAAGTTTAAAATATATTAATTTGTAGAACATGATAATAAAGTGATGTGTTTATTTTCAAGTTTCCAGATACATGTTTTCAAAACATGACATCAATAATTTTAGTTATTTACACAAACAATTATGTATTGTGTGTGAAACGCTTTGTGGTAATTTTAATTTTTAAATTGAAACATACTTTCTAACATATAGATTAGAGGAAACCAATTTCTTTTAATATAAGAGAGCGATTTATTAATACAGCCTGTTTTTATTTTATAAATTGTTTGATAAGTTACAAAAATAAGAATGCAAAATTCATTTTTAAGAAATTTTTGCAAATGAAGTTAATTTTAGGTTATATTAAAAAAATGGTAAATGGATCCATTCTGATGAAATCGTAAGCAATAAGAAAATAGGCATTATTTTTCGAGGTTTATTGATCCACAGTTTAAAACATAAACATACAGTTAAGAATAATATTAATATCCGTTGAAGTAATTACATAACTGGGTAAATAATTAGCATTGAAAATCCTGTGTGATAGTATTACTTACATGATGTACACAAAGGAAGAATAGAAGGCTATATTCTAGCTATATGGAGTTGTGATTTTTGCTTTTTTTTGCAGAGAAATTTTAGATGTCATACCAAAGAATACAGAAGTCAGCCAAGCGTGGATTTTTTAGTTTGGAAAAAGAAAGAATTTGCAGAGATAGTAGATTATTCTTCTAAGAAATCGGTGCTCGTGTTGGAAGAAACTAAGCTACAGTAATACGAATATGGAGTCGGTGATCGCGTGACAAAATTGATCAACCGACAGGAAGGAATGCTGAGGTCGCGCCCTCCAAGCAAGCTTGATGACAGGAATATATTACGTGCATAGCAATGAAGAATCTCACTGCCGCATTAAGAATCCAAGCACAGGGATTTTCGTACAACTTTTTGAATTTTGCCAGATCATGTGTTAGCTCATACCGTTTGTGGTCGTCTGTTACTGAGGCGAATTTCAACAAGGTGTCCATTGCAATACCTCTGACATGTACAGAACAGATGTATGCAGTTGCAATACTATGTTTAACAACGGACATAGATGCACGAAAAGCCTGGCATTGTCTTTTCAGACTGCTCCAGATTTTGTCTACAACCACAATGGTTGTATTTGAGTGCAAAAGCACCACACAGAGATACTAAACGACACATTACGAACCAGTCCTTCACCTTATTTGAGAATTTTACTCCTTACTCCTCCAATAATGCGCTTTCAATTTCCACAACTATGACTCAGAAGTTTGAGAGCTAGCTGTCATCTTTAGCCTTCAAGGCTAGCTTCGATTAAGTTTCAACAACATAACAGGAAACCGCAAACAGTATATAGAATTCAATAATTCATTGCTCACCACAGGTTTCAGTTCTGTCTTGATACGACAGTTCTGATATGTAGCTTATCGAATATATGTAATAGAGGATTTATAATTGACTGGTCCAGCACACACTTCCACTATTGTACCAGATAAACTTTGGCAACATACAGAAGCAGCAGGGATTGTCATACTTTGAGAACATATTCAAAGTTTCTTTCAAAGTGTCTTGTGTCACTAGTTATAGCCAATAACGAAGGCTATACAGAATACTGGGTTTTTCGTATTTGTAGGTCTAATGAGTCTATCGTTTCAATCACTTCATCCTTATATCTTATATTATTTGTCTTTGATATCTGTCCTTCGTGGGTTTATGTTTAAAATGACATATGCCATGATGTATCGTAGTTTGATAAAAAAAATTAGGAGACTGGTTCTATAAGTATGTTTCGTAAGAAATGGTTTTAAAAAAACCATTGTCAAACCATTGAACAGTTTTCTCTTGCTGCAAAAGAGACACTTACCTTGACCGTGAGGTGGTCATACTCGTCCTTCATTCTATCTGCGTCCTGTTCCATGAGCTTGACTTTCTGCTGCAGGCTGTCCACCTCCTCCAGCTGCATTTGCATCCTCCTCTGCTCCCTCTCGATGGCCACTACCCGCTCTTTGCTCAGAAGCACTTCTTCCTCCTTCTGCTTGAGGAGTTGTTCAGAATCCCTCTCGGACTTCTCTCTCTTCTTCACTTCCGCATGGATTTCCGATTCTAAATTGTCACGCTCCTTGCGCCATTCCTCCTTCTCACGACGGTGTTCGGATGCTATCTTACGGCTCTTCTCAGCAGATTCTCGTAATGAATTTTCCAACTGAAAAAAGAATAATTAAGGTTGTGGTATTTGAAAAGTCTAAATGAAATTTTAATTTAGAATATTTTTATACAGACAGAACTTATCTAGTTTAAACAAAAGAATAGAGTTTATAATTTTTTTTATCCTTTGTGTTAAAAATTTAAAAATTCAATCAGTATGGTATTATTTATGGAAAATAAAACTGTGACGTTGTATGCCATACGGTTTTCTTTCATTTGTCTAAATAAATCGCATGAACAAAGAGCTAAAAGGTAAAAAATGAAAAATGCTTCAAACATATTTTGATGGCCCATACAAATTATATGTGCTACTTTGTGATTAAAAAAGTTCAAATATTTTCTCATTTCTTTAAAAAAAACTAATAGTTTGGTTTTTAATGACTATAAAAACCAAGGTAGACATTGCTTTTCTAATGACGATAAATTTTGCTTTGAATTTCACTAATGCATATCCTTCAAAAATCTCGTTATTTGTTCAAGATCAAAAGTCAACATACAAAAAAAATCAAAGTACACTCATGTCCATAAATTAAGGATAATTCAGAATCACACAGAAATTGAACTCTAAAATAAAAGTTTCACCTGTATAATTATCACACACATCTTGAAGAAGAATATGCAAATTACAGGAAACCACCAGATGGTGCGGATAGTACGTCACAATGACGATAGTGTGAAAGAGGGGTATATAAGGAATGGTGGCAAAGAAGTAAAATTGTTCACAAGCGCTTTAAAAGCCTTTCAGTGCAATAACCGCATAGTTATGGCAGAAAGGAAGCACTTGGATGATTTTTTACGTGGCAGAATTATCGGACGACTGGAATGTGAACGTACCCAGCTGGAAGTATCCGAGTAACTTGGAATCACCCAGAGTGTCATCTCCAAGCTTTGGCAACGATTCCAAGATGATAGTAATGTGAGTAGATGTTACAGCACAGGTCGCCCCCGAGTTACAACGCCGAATGAGGACCGGTATTTGGCAGTTACTGCCAAAAGAAACAGGCGGAGCACAGCATCAGACCTATCTCGTCAGCTCTCTTCAGCTACCGGTAAGACAGTTTCAAGGCAGACCGTGTACAGATGCTTAGGACACATTGGTCTATATGCTCGTAGGCCTGTCAAATGTGTTCCCCTTACCGCAACTCACTGTCGCCTGCGATTAACCTGGAGTAGAGAGCATGTATTGTAGACAGCGTAACAGTGGACTTGTGTGATGTTTTCCGACGAGTCCAGGTTTAGTTGGCAAACTGATTCTCGCCGGACTTTTATATGGAGAGCGCCAGGTACCCATTACCACCAAGAGAACACCATTAAACGACACCGTTACGGTGGTGCAGGATGGCTCGTTTGGGGAGGAATTATTCTAGGTTCCAGAACTGACCTGCATTTTCAGAGTGTAACGATAACAGTCCACATCTATCGGGATGTCATTCTGGAACAACATGTACGTTTGTTTCGGGGCGCCATGGGTACTGAATTTCTGTTTATGGATGACAACGCCCGTCCTCACCGTGCAAACATTGTAGACGAATGCCTTCAATCGGAGGATATCACCCGTATGGATTGGCCAGCATACTCACCGGAATTGAATCCAATAGAGCATGTGTGGGATATGCTTGGCCGACGAATTGCAGCCCGTTAACCCCCTCCCACCTGTCTACCGGAACTTCGGAGGGCATTGATGAGTGGTGTATTATTCCCCAAGATCAGATTGATAATTTGATACTCAGCATGCGTAGGCGTTGTAAGGCCTGTATTGCATCGTCCGGGAGACCTACTCCGTATTAACCATCATACTAACCATGTTATGTTTTTTGGAAATAGGTTCTTTTTTGAAATTTGCTCCAGGGAGTAAAAATCGCAATTTTTATTAATTATGTCAAACATTAAGCATCTTTTTTGCTCTTTACCTTTTGTTTCATAAATAGACATTACAAATAAGTCAAATTTGTTTTGCTTCTGTCTCTTTCTTTGCCTGAACGTCATCATCCTTAATTTATGGACATGAGTGTATATACAAGCAATTTTTTTCCGTGTTTTTTCACGAACTCTTTTACAGCCTTATTCACATCGCAAATAGTCGAAGTAACTGAATTATCCTCCTAGATCCGTTTTAACTGAAATTGCTGATTAATATATAAATACTTTTGCAATAAGTTAGTCGAATAAGCAACATCCAGAAAGTAATTAACTCGTTCCTATTGAAATAATTATGAATAGCATTGTTTTCCTGTTGTATAAATTACAATTTAATTTCAATGTAATTTGATATGTTAACATATTTTTCCTTAATTTTCGAATTATTTCAGTAAATAAAACATAAAACGTAAATATAATTTTAAAATCGATTTTCGGTTGATAACCTGTACGAACTCTACTGCTCTTTGATATCTGATTCCAATCCCTTTTAGTTTCACCCCAAAATCCATGAACCCCCCAAATTCTGAAGAAAAATGTGCAAAATAACGATATTCGAAGTAGACGTATAAGGAGACAGATAGAAAAATTTATACTTATCTTAAGAATTAAATTAATATTATTTACATATTCGTTTCTATTGATAAAAAAATCAGTCATCCCCTTTTTTTAAGTGCACAATTACGACAATTATTGCATATAATTTACTCCCTATAAGCTTCTGAATAACTCATCGTTAGTTATAGGTCAAAGTTTCTCATTTGATGATTTCTGTTCTTTTAATGGATATCCCCAATTAGGACGTTCAACTTAACGAACATTTGTTTTAGTACGTGTATTACCTTTTCTAATTTGTCCGCTAGCTCTTGAACTTTGTTCTTAGCAATTTTTTCATCTTCACGGGCCAATTCTAAAGCTGCTTCTCCCTTTTCGCGAGCTTCCCTCACTGCATTTTCTTTCTTTCGCTTGAATTCTTCTCGCAGGCGAGACTCCTAGTGATAAGAGACAGGCAAAAACAATTAATCATTTCAAAAACTTGGATTAAAATCGTTCAATATTTCAGTTCTTGTTGGATTTTAATAATGATTAATTATGCAAAAATTCTAGACTAAAAAGGAAAAGGAAGGAAGAAAATTAAAAGCATGAAAATGTATTATAGACATATCGATTGGGTTATTCTAAATAAGAATTATTTCTAAAGGTATTCGTATAGAGATGTTCATTGTAATCTAATGGTGCAAAATATTCATTATGGAAAGAAATAAAAAACGATATATTTACAAATACAAACATTATTAACATCTTCCTCTTTCGAGCATAAATATTAAATATTTTTTTTAGAAATGGGAACTATTAAAACGATTTGTGTGGGTTATGTATTATAATTTATGTAACTTATTTTAAAGATTGAAAGCGAAAGGCAGTATTTAAATTAATTTTTGAAGTGAAAACTTCTTTAGCAGCATTAGGCACTTTTTGAAAGGGGAAAATCTTATGGGTTCGCGTCACCGACATGCTCTGACTAGCGTATGCGCAGTGTGCTGTTCGCTTTAGACACTTTTTGGATGGGTGAAATCTCGTGCGTTCGCGTCATCGACATGCTTGTAGCAGTTTTTCTGTAGTTATACAGCTGACGTATAGTGCTGTGTATATCTTATAAGTGAAGTTGAATGGATTTAGTGAAAAGTTTAATGTGTATATACTGTGCATTGTTAAAATAGTGTTTTTGTTTGATTATTATTTGAATCGTTTAATTGAAGAATCATTGTACAGTACAGTAGTGAGTACTAAATAAATATACTAATTTTTGTAATATAAAAAATAAATAACAGAAAATTATTTTATAAATGCTAGCATTTATTTTGGCGTTTGAAAATTTTATATTATTTAAAATTATTTTAAATCGTCTTATTTATTCTGGCCTTTGAAAATTTTGTATTATGTATTCTCTAATATTTAACCTCTGCAATGCATCACGCAATCCGGATTAGTATTTCACAGTGGTTTAGACGTGTTCTTACTACCGTGGTAAAACAGACATCTAGTTGTTCAATCATAATTTTATCGTAGATTTAGAAATTAAAAATTATAACCGATACTCAAAAATAACTCCGGCGGTTAGCTCAAATAATTTTAATTGGTGGTACATTCTAATTGAGCACGGTTACAATTACATAAAACAGGGAAAATACTATAAAAATACTAAGGGGTTTGCGCGGAAGGACATTGGCACATCCTTTCTTCCCCGAGTCGGCAGGCTGACTGGTTAAGTGTTCACATGGCCAATAGAGGGCGCTCTATTACCATTCGTTACAAAATTTTATAAAATCTAATAATAATTAATAATTCAAGATTAATGTGTTGAAGTTTAAAATATGGTTAAAAATTCAAAATTATAGTTTATTGCCTTATATCATTAAAATCTTTAGTTTGAAATAATGAAAACGGCTAAGACTTTAATTCCATTAAATATTTTATTTTATTTAAAAATCTAATATTTCGAAATCATTATTTATGAATTAAAATTGTCAAAAATAAAATATATGCTCTTCTATTTTTTGCAAAATTTTTATCTATAATTTTATATCATTCGATTTAATCATTAGAAATTTACGAAAAAATATTGTCAGGGAATTAGAGTTATTTTAAAATCCGTTTTTCATATTTTCTTAGATCCTTAACATTTTCCCCTAATTTCTGCTTTGGCAATGACTATTCACAAATCACAGGGAGGTACTTATGATGCTATTGTCTACGAATACGATCGCAAGCATCCTAGAGAATTAGTTTACGTAGCTTTAACAAGAGTAACGAGGATTCAAGGTTTATTTTTGGTTACTCAAGAAAATATTAGCAGCAGCTGGAAATTTTGGATTGGTAGAACAGAAACACCTCTAAATGCTTCAGAAACAGATAAACATCATAAAAGATCAACAAGTCATCGAGAGCATTGGAAAGGTTACAAAACAATACACTACAAACGGTCACCAAAACTTTACCAGAATTCATCTCCAACAAGAAAGGATTATCGATATTTTCATTCAATTGTCAAAGTTTGCATGCGCATGGAGCTAACGTAATAAATGATGCTATCGTAAAAAGTCAAATGTTCTGCTTTTGTCGGAAATTCGTATGAAAAACGAAGAACCACTTGATATACCGAATTTCAACTTTGTTGTAAGTTATAAAAGACCCGAAGTTCCAGCAGCAGACATACATATTTATCACAATACTCAAAATACGTCACACTTCATTACTTCACAAATGGACATACATACTAAATTCACTAGAAGCATTGGTGTTTGAACGATTGAAGTTTTCACTTCTATCGGCAGTCTCTATAATTTTTATTTGAAACAATCAGAAATTTTAGTTTAAAAATTAAATGTATGCTCCTTCATTTGCTACTGAAGACAATTTTACAATATGCAAAATCTAAACACAAACCATTTTATGATTCATTTTCATTCAATAATTATTGAAGTGAAAACTTCTTTAGCGGCGTTGGGTACTTTTTGGTAGGGGAAAATCTTACGGGTTCGCGTCACCGACATACTCTGACTGGCGCACGTGCAGTGTGCTGTTCGCCTAAGATATTTTTGGATGGGTGAAATCTCGTGCGTTCGCGTCACCGACATGCTTATAGTAGTATATCTGTAGCTATACAGGTGATGTATAGTGCTGTGTATATCTTATAAGTGAAATTGAATGGATTTAGTGAAAAGTTCAATGTGTATATACTGTGCATTGTTGAAATAGTGTTTTTGTTCGATTATTATTCGAATCGTATTTATTCTGGCGTTTGAAAATTTTGTATTATTTATTTTCTAATATTTAATTTCTGCAATGCATCACGCAATCCGGATTAGCATTTCACAGTGGCTTAGACGTTTTCTTACTACCGTGGTAAAACAGACTTCTAGTTGTTCAATCATATTTTTATCGTGGATTTTGAAATTAAAAATTTTATAAAATCTAATAATAATTCAGAGATTAATGTGTTGAAGTTTAAAATATGGTTATTAATACAAATAAACATCATAAAAGATCAACAAGTCATCAAGAGGATCTAACGTTAGAATTGAAATGGTTACAAAACAATACACTACAAACGGTCACCAAAACTTTTCTAGAATTCATCTCCAACAAGAAAGGATTATGGATATTTTCATTCAATTGTCAAAGTTTGCATGCGCATGCAGCTGACCTAAAAAATGATGCTTTCGTAAAAGAGTCAAATGTTCTGCTTTTGTCAGAAATTCGTATGAAAAACGAAGAACCACTTGATATTCCGAATTTCAACATTGTTGTAAGATATAAAAGACCCGAAGTTCCAGCAGCAGGCTTAGCTATTTATCACAATATTCAAGATACGTTAAACTTTATTAATTCACATATGGACATACTGTAACGTCATGGCACAACATTGAAAATGTACGCTAAGCTAATTATTAATGAATGCCTAGTTCGAGTCTGTCCGGGTCTCTTCCTCCGTCCGCAGGGTTCAGTTATGGGAATCTCTCGTGGGAGTCTATCACGAGTCTTTCGAGGATCCCGGGTGTCTCTTTTTTCCGAAGTCCACTCTTTTTAAACTCTAGGGGCGGGTTCACTCCACGCCCCTCATCAATCCCCATTGGCCGGCCTCAGCGTTTTGCACCCGGCACCAACGGTCTTGCACGTCATCCATTCGTGCAGAGATGACAAAAGTCCGGTCCCTCTCAAAGGTTCCCGGCGACAAGGGCCCGGCTGACATCTGGCACTTCAAACACCTCGCCACCGCCTGCAGAGGCGCCAGCATTCAAGACGTCAATCACTGCCCATGAATAGAAAATAATGCAGCGATGCCTGGCCCATAGTGTCCGCCAGCACACCGTCACCGACGGTCCAGCTGTCTGATACAACACAATACCACCAAAGACACGTGTTCCCGGCTGTGGAAATGTTTATGAATAGAGGGCTTTCTCCATTGTGACGACGTCACAATACATACTAAATTCACTAGAAGCATTGGTGTTAATGTTTCTGATATAGGCGAAAATGCGTTGTTCGTTGCGATTCCGAGAATGGGCAATAAATACATTTTAATGGTTGCCGTTTATATTTCGCCTGGAAAATCTATGAGACAGTTACAACAATTTTTATTCGAAAATTTGATGATTTATACAAAAGAAGGTTCTGAAATACTCTAAAAAAGTTTTGGTGAAAAATATGATAATGTACCGATGATTTTAAGTGGAGACTTCAATATTAACTTTGCAGATGATAAAAATCTACCACTAATTAAATTTATAAATTAATTTGAAATTAATTTTGAAATTAATGATGACAATGATGCAAGCAATTAAAATAATGTTAAAAATCAAGTACATTGAAATTTAAGTAAATATAAGTACTATCCATAAATAATATGATTGTATATTAATTGTTATTTCAATTGAATTGTATTTATATTTTGTCATGATCTTGTACAGTCCGTAATATATCTGAATAATATAAAACCATATAAACATGCATATAATCATTGCTTGGAGTGTCAATAAATGTGAAAATCAGATTGATGTTTATAATTTTAATTCAAACATTATGAAATTTCAAATTTTAATAGTATAAGTTCTAAGTTTTCACTTCTATCGACAGTCTCAAAAACTGTTATTTTTTGCAAATACTTCTAGACAATATTTTCTAACTTTTTTTATAAAGAAAATATAAAGCTCATACAGATTAAGCAGAACAAGAAATAATCTGATTCAAGAAATGATATTCGCAAATTTCTTGTGCCTTGAAAGATAAGTTTTCTTAAATAAACATTAAATTAATTCTGTAAATTTTCTTCAGCTTTAACTTTTATATTTAAACGAAATGATAATTTGGCATGAATAAAGTTCTGCTGAAGAATCGATTCTCGAATTGTAAATAATTATTCGTTTTTCTATTTCAAAATACCTCCAACAAATTTATCTTTAACATATATTTGAAACATCAGTAGTTATACCACAGAAATGATTTATTATAATCTAACCCATATGAGAATGAAAGAAGATGGATTAAGTGGCTAAGTGTGGCACAATCTTTGCAAATCTCTTAATAATAATATAATAATGAGTGACAGTATAATTCAAGAAGCTATTAATGATTAAAAATTCTATAAATATTCGAAATTTAAGAACTACTAAAAATGGAAAAAATTCTGTATAAAAGAATATCACCATATTGAATAAATTGCTTTATTGGACTTTTTAAATAAGTCCCAAATGTTCAGAAATAATGTAAATATCACTCTATGTCACTGGAAACTGTATTCCTGTTTGTTTATCAGTCTACCTTGTTTAGCAACATGCTGACAAAAAATTTAGCTAGTTGCAATCTACTCTATATTTTTTCACAATCATTACATGAGAAATAACTGGATATGGAGATAGTATGCTGCGAGCCCGCTGTCGCTTGTGAATTCGGATGCACAGAATTAAGAGTCATTTTAATAAAATCAACACTTTATTTTACGTATCAATTTGCTATCAATTTTAGCATAAACCAAGTGAGTGGTCAATTTAATTACTAACCTAGATATGTATAACAATTATTAAATTATTTATACTTGTTAAGAAGATCCGATGTAATGCTACTCGTTTGACTTGACGAAATATCTTGTTCCGTGCGATGTGGGATTTCCTTATTTGAACTCCGATAGCTCTAATTATTATAACTCACTTTTGTATAATAGTAAATGTGAGTTATAGCAACTCACATTAGCATAGATCAAGGTTCCTTCACGGAAAGTGATTTTATAATCATACAACAATAAAGAGATATTACAAGAGGATGCGGTCAGGACTCGTTACAGCCCAGTCCTTTGGTAGATTCACCTTGTCAAGTTGTTTATTTTCAAATTTGATAGCTTTATCCAAAAAAAAATGCCCTCAAAGAATGGAGAACTATTTCTAAGCTGTTCGTAGTTAGCGCTTTAATATGCAAAAGTAAAAACTTTTAAAGCACAAAACTTACTTTCTCAATGAACATTTTCTCGTTCTCCGTGACCTGGTGCTGCAGCTGCTCTATTCTGTTCTTGAGATCATTGATAGTTCTTCTCATGTCGTCCCTTTCCCTGTTCCAGCTGGAATTGATCTCCGTTTGACGCTTGTCGGTGCTTTGCTTCAAGCGACTCCTCTCGTCTTCCAGCTGGTACATGAAAATAAACATTGTCAAGAATTATTGTGAATCAAAATACAGAATTTTTTTTCGTGCTGGATTATTATTGAAAAAATATAAGAATTTGTTCATGCATGAAAAAAAATTAATATTTACTCAAAATTCGCGAATCCTCTTTATTTAAAATATCTAATTCATAAAATCTTGAAAAGCGTCCTATTTCATCTTTTTCCAAAGAATTAAAAGCATTATTTTGATAGATTTATTATTGATTCCTGGTGAAAGAGATTAGACCTTGAATTTTTTTATTAGATTTCTTTTTCGCAATTCCTAGTAAAAGAATATCATTATCATAATAGTGTACACGTGTCTTACAACTTTGCTTAAACTCTGATGCAATTTCTAAAAATGACTAATAATTCCTCGCGTGATTATTCAGTAATACTTTTATTCAAAGTAAGCCTATTTTATCTTCAGATAGTTTTTTTGTTCATAGTAATTTACTTAATTTTTAAGTTGCAGGCTACCTGATATGTTATTAATGAAAGAGTTTTGTAAAATGCTTTATGATATCTAAGCTAATTTTTTTTCTTTTGATTTATCCATTTCAGGATATGTACCGGAGTCACAGTGCAGAAACTTCAACTTTTCTATTACAAATAAAAAAAATATATATAGCATGTTACTTTTCTCTTTTTGTCCAAATATGTTTCTATTAAATTATTATATTAAATTACTCACTGTAGTTTGTTTAAAATTATTTATAATGTGAACACTCATTTAGAAAAAATGTTTTTACTACTTTACACAGGGTCTCAACCTCCTTAAAAGATATTATTATAGCTTAATTTTATACTTTTTAAAGTTAACCCGTGCGAAGAACGGGAATTTCAGCTAGTGTTTTAAAAACGTTTCCCCCTGTTATTCCCTCGTATACTATTTAAAATGTGAACATTTGAATAATTCCTTCTTATATTTTTTGTTCTTTAAACGAGGCGTTGTCTTAATGCCTGGAGTACAATACGAAACACGAATATCATCTTCTCATCGTTACATTACAAAAATAAGAGTTGTCATTCGTCAGCAATGTTTATAATATTGCAGCATCACTTCTTTTTAAATTCCAATATCTATTTTTTAAGGTGCATCTACCTCTAGTATCCAATTGATTTCTGTCTCTAGTAGAAAATAATTGACTATATATATATATATATATATATATATATACTTTTACACTTTTTAAACAATGAATCATTTAAAAAATTGGGCTCGTCACATAAAGAAATTAATAATAGAATTTTTGCTATATATAGAAAATTGGGTGTTTCCATCCATAAGATTAAGTTTTATATTTTTAACACCTACATTTCATAAAAATCCTGTTAAATTTAGAACAGTAACTAATGGTTTTAAAACATATATCACTACTGCAAGTAAAATGCTGACGAAGCCAACATTAGTACACCTGTAGCAGTAGACCAACGTGCTGCCAACTGCCTGGAGGAAGCTGTACGGTCATTCACCACCATGCGGAGCAGGTGTCGATCGTCTCGCACTGACGTCACCTTCCGTCGTCCACTGCCAGTTTTTCGAGTTGTTCGGTGCTCGTCGGTCCACTGCTTCCAAACTCGCATCACTGTGGAACTGTTCCGCTGCCCACGAGCTCCTATTGCGTGATAGGAAAATCCTCCTTCTCGAAGGCCGATAATCCTCCCCCGTTCAAACTCCGTAAGTTGTTGGAATTTCTCCTTATTTCGTCGTGGAGGCATACTTAGGTCTCACTAAACGTTCGCCACTAACAAACAATCATTAACTATTTTCAACGTCCCGCTACTGCCCTCTATTTATACGCTTTCAGCATCAGTTCAGAAGGCACTGCGCACGCCACGCATGAGCGGTGACTCTGAAACTTTACTATTTTACGTAACATTCTATAATTGATATTTGCTGCAAAGTTCATTTAATTCTGATGATTCCTTCATGGTGTTGCATTTTTTACAAACAGCAGTGTATATATATACTGAATAATCAGCAGTTAAAGGATTTATTTTCAAAAATTAAAACATTTCTTGTGTGCGTGTATGTGTAAAAAATATTGCTTATTATGTATATTATAGCAAAGGAAAAAGAAAACTGAAGTAGAACACAAAGTATACGCTAAAAAAATAGTTAATTTTATAATACAAATCTCAGGTATCAATATTCATCGAACACATCGATTCAGCTCGTTTTATCTTAGAGATGTGCTTTTTGATAATTGTCATCTTAAAGAATCCCAGTTAAAGTGGGGGTATTACGTAACTGTAATTAAGAACAACTTTTCTACAGAAATGAATATAAATAATAAAGATTTTAATAAGTTAGGAGTATTGTTTTATAATTCTTAATACTTTTTTTCTGCAGTATATCTTTTGTGGTATTGAAATTATAATTGATTTCCAAAACTTTTTTGATCGTTTAGAGAACAAATGCTCTATAAATAATCAATAACAGTTTCATCAAAAAAACCTAAAATAATTGCTAATCTCTCTCTCTCTCTCTCTCGTGCTTGTCTTAAGTTTAGTATTAGTATAACTATTTATAATCTCCTTAACAACTATCAGTGCCCTGCCCACGTACTATGTGGCCTACGCATCATCTCATGCATTTATTTAATAATCATTAGACAAAGTAACAAAAACATCGAATTTATTATTTAATTTAATAGCTGGGAAATTTGTTTTAAAATCTAAAAGATTATAAATAAAATTTCAAAACAATTAATACAAAAACATATTGAATCTTTTTTCCATGCTTTTTAAAAAATTTTATGATGTTTATTTTAATTTGAAATTAGAAACTAATTTCTTACTTCGTTTCTGAGCTGGTCGTACTCTTTTCGAAGAGAGGTAAGATCTCTATCGGTTTTATCTATCTGGCTTCTCAGTTCAGCTGCCTTAGCTTCCGCCTTGACCAAAAGACTACGTTGTTCATCGACCTGCAAGGTAAAATTTGATGCAAGTGATTTTTAAAGAATATAAGTAAGTGTTCTAAAATGTTTTGCATATCGATGAACATTGATAATGATTAGTAATATACGGCGTTTTAACATTTGCCTTTGCCTTGAAATCATTCGATTAAATATTTCAATTATGTATTTGGTTTTACATGTAACTTAAATTCCAAGCAACATGCTTACCTCATTTCAAAAATAAGCATTTTTTTTCTTTT
Source organism: Trichonephila clavata (assembly GCA_019973975.1). Taxonomy (NCBI): domain Eukaryota; kingdom Metazoa; phylum Arthropoda; class Arachnida; order Araneae; family Nephilidae; genus Trichonephila; species Trichonephila clavata. The sequence continues at coordinate 22,820 of BMAO01037121.1, forward strand.
TTTAAAAAATCATATTTGAGCTTCCACCTCTGAAAATACCAGTCAAGACAGATATTTTCGGTTGTTACTTCATATATATGTAACAACTATATTTATTCAATACATTTTCTTCTAAAATATATTGATTTTCATCAATAAATTTCATACTTCACTTTTCTGGCTCTTTTTTTATGTAATTAATTTTTCAATAGTATATCTTTTTTTAATAAATTGTAAGCCTCTTCCTAAGTCGAATAAATATCTTAATTTTAAGAATTATAGAAAAGTTTTGAGATTTTACAGATTTTATTCTTTTAGTAATACTGGACATTAAGGTCACTCGTTCTATTTCATTTGGAATTTATTTTTTCAGTGTACTTCTAAAAAACCTTTTGAAATACGTAACAATATTTTTACCTTATATTTATTTCATCACGGAAGTAAAATCAGTAACAAATATTTGTAAAAATTTCAGTCATAAAAATTATACTTGTTTTATACTTGTTTAATAACATGTTTTGCGTGATAGGGGAGATTGATCCATTATTTGATCAACAAAAATATATTGCTTTATATCCATTTTGCAACTCGGATACTTTTTTATGAGTTTTCAGATCAAATAAAAAAAAATCCCGAGTAAAAATTTGAAATGTATTTCACAATGGAAAAAAATAGTTTATCAAAACAAATAATCCATTCCAGATAATTAAATTAAAAAGTATGAATGATTTATTTTTAGAAAACAGTTTTTTTTAAATTAGCATGAACAGGATGATTGTAATTAAAGTTCCTCTTTCAATTTGCTGTAGAAAAAAGAAGCAGTGGACAGAGTGACTTCAAATTTGAACTGAGAGAAGGGGGAAACGGTATGGCCTATATAAGAAAAAAGAAGTTCCATACTGTATCAATAGATGGCACAGAACCGATAGAAACAAAAAGAAACGATTATTCCCATCCAATATGGCATGATCCTGTCGGGGGTAGATTAATCGCTTTTCACTAACAGTCCCACAACAGTTGAATGACTTGGGAGTCATTTTTTCAGCCCAAAAACTGTAACAATCTTGCACATTGTACAGTACAGTTGATTTAATGTGCAACTCCTGCCAAAGCCATCGTATTACGATTCAAAATATCACTAGCTGCCAATTCCACTTTCGTTATGCCGCTAAGAGTGCCATCTATTGATATACTTTTGAACTTTTGTCTTATGCAATACCGTTTCCCTTTCTTCAAGTATGTTCAGTTCAAACTTGAAGTCCTTTTGACCCGTGGTGCTTTTTGTTATAGCATTTTGAAAGTGGGACTTATAATCAATCACCCAACATATAAAAAATGAGTAGTAAAATATAAGTTTATGGAACATAGCGTTTATTCGTTAACTTTTAAATATGAATTCACAGAAAATTCATTAGAAATCTGTTTCAAGATACCTCTTTCTCCAAATCTGCTTTTTGTGACTGCAACAACCTGTTGGATCTTGCCATATCTTCTTTCAAGGCATTTGTAGTGTTTAGTTTTTCTTGAGTGTCTCTGAGCCTCTGTATTTTCTTTTCGAGAGCTTCTTCTGCAGCTCTGGCTTTCCTTTCCGCGTCTTCTTTCTCCAGGTTAAGTTCGTGAATCTTGCGAGTATGGTCCAAAGAGGCACCGCTGTGCTTGGACATCTGCGACAATTGAGTCTCTGCAACAGTAGCTCTATTCCTAGAAAATATATGTACCTGTTAGTGCTGATGGAAATATTAACTTTATACACTTTGAGGACAGGTTTTTTTAATTGACCGAAATCTGCAGTGTGTAAGTTTAGGAAATATATCTATTCGAATCAATCTTAAGCTAAGCTCGTTTGTTCACGGATGTAAAATATTTACTAATAGCTGAATGGCAACGCACGGTGCTCGAAATTCTGTTTTTCTATTTCACTATACATCCATGACACAGGTTTATTCCGCTTTTAAAATAATTCGCTTTGTAACGATAGAGCATAAGCAATAACATATTATGAAAATTATGTACTTTATGCATTTCATCACAAAACTCACTTATGAGTAATTTAACATTTATTTTTGAATTTACAAAGCATGTATGTAGTAGTTTTTATGTTTTCAGTACAGACACAATCCATTAAACTACTACATTCTAGCTAAAAATTTTGAAAATAATTGTAATAAATGTCCTATCCTCCATTCATTGGATTCAGAAGCATAAACAGCTTGCAAACAACACAAAACTTATTTATTTATACTTTTTTTAAAATAAAGAAGTTATATTTCATACATAAGCCTTTATTTTTCTTCTCAATCAGAAAATAATCTACATCCCAAATTAATCCATAGTTTCTTCATCTTTGTTCCAAATATGTTCTAAGGATTAGGTATAGCACATCGGTTCAACAAACATGTTATTTTGAATAAATCTGACCAGGAACCCTAGTAACACTTTTTTTTCATTTTTTTAACGATATTCTTTGCGCAGAGGTTCTAGAAAGAATATGCAAACTTTCAGAGATTTTCATGCGGAAAAGCCTTATTTATTTTTTCTAAACAACGGCAACAAAGTTAAATATATATTTGATTTTGATTAATATCCCTTCAAAAATTGAATCCTTATTACTCTGTACATGACTTCTTATATAGATTTCTTCAGAAGTCTGGGATATTCACTTTTCATATGAACATTTTTTTTTATATTTGAAGAGTTTTTTTAACTAGCCCTTTTTTGAACGGCAGATAGTTTAATTGACAGTTCAGCTGACAAAATGATACCTGTTGCAGTGCTTTTAGCATTTCACCATGTAACGGGCCTATTCACGAGCCTCCTACTAATCCTCTACGGGAAATCTATTTCTTTAAGTATTGTTCTATTGAAAACTTTCTCCCGAAGAAGTTATGTAAATCAAGGCTTATATTTAAGCATAAACTATTAGGTTCGAGACAGAGGGAGGTTAGGAATTAGATGATAGAAGTTAGTGATTAACGTAAAGTAGTGGAAAGCTAGTTGAGAGTGACTCGTCCATTAATTACTTAATATTTAAGATTGATAATTGACGATTCAGTCAATAAGATTTATTTGAATTAGATTAATGTAGACTAGAAGTCGAATAGTTGAGAACGGAATTACGATTATTTAGAATGTACATTACCAAAACGTTCCAAAAGTAAGTAATTCAATTCATAATTCAATATTAAATAGCTCGTCTACCTCGCTTTTGCTCCAATATTAATTAGGTACATTTCCTACCCTGAGTCGTTTGAATTGATTGATAGAACAATAAAATAGATTTCTTTTGATTATGGCTGATCTTCATTCTAACTCCTAGCACTGATGGATGTGAGGGGACATCACAAGTAGTGCATATGTATTTGACGGGAAGTTATTATTCTGACTCTGAACTTTTATATGCTTATTTCTACTCAATTAATATGCTTAACATTGAAAAAATATTTAATAGAAAAAAAAATGAAAATCAAAAAAGTGATCTGGTAACTAAGAGACAAAAACGAAACGTTCTGCAAAGCTCTATATTTAGTGTACAGAAAGTATAAGAAAGTAATGCAAATGAGACTTTATACTAATGTTTCAACTAATGACTTTTTTCTACTTATTTTACGAAATATGTTTTCTACTCGACTGAGTTCAGTGTAATTTATTACATTTTGTTACGTTTACTATGATTTTGTAATGGATGGTTTAGAAATCATCTGCTTCAGTCTATGCAACGTTTTCTGTAGCTGTATGGTTTAAAAATGCGGATTTGAATAATTTTATTTCTTTGCAATTTGAGGCAAAGAAATATAATTTTTTCTCACTTTTGAGTATCAATTTCTTTTTGCAGAGTTTCTTTCTCGTGTCTACCCTTGTCCATCTCTAATTGTAACCTATCCTCTTTGTGCTTTAATTCCTTTTGAGCATCTTTCAAGTCTTTCTTAACTTTCTCTAATTCATCTTCTAACCCTTCCTGTAGGACTTCTCGACTCCTCAGGTTGACTTGGAGCTCACCTGAAAATGAGAGCACATGAAAATTTTAAGGTTTTAATTTTTTTATTCCTCACGATCCATCCTCAATTGAAATAAACTAAAAATAAATTTAATATGTAAGAGAAGAAAATTCCTCGCCCTGTTCCAGATGCCTTAGATTTTCGGAAAAATACCATTAAGTTGTTACAACAAAAGATAAGTATTAAATAAAATTGAATGTCTAAATTACCAAAGGAAAATTTTAAACATTATTTTCTTTCACATTTAAATAAACTTGTTTTAGTGTTAAATTTAACTGCGTATGTGTAGTTTAGCTGTGCAAATTTAGTGTTAAATTTTTGAAACTAATTTTATGTTAGTACGCCAAGGATTTTTCAGCCTAATAATAGAAAAATTTCGCCAAGTTGGAGCGATACCATTAGAAGCCACCAAAAATCTATTTGGCATGATTTCAAAATAATACCAAAGTTGAGTAACGAACTGACAGCAAATTAGTTCTAAACTTAATTATTATTTAATAAACTTATTAAGTTTATGCAGACTATTTAAGAGGAGTTTTATGTTGTTCAAATATTATCGATTCTTAAGCCAATAATCAAGAAAAAATTCGCCTGACATTTACATAGATCTCAAAGCTAAATTCAATAATTAACTTACTAATATCGTCCTGCAACTCGCTGACCAGTTCCCTGAGCTCTACCCTTGTAGCTGAATCCCTTATAGCTTTCATTGGTTTTTTCTTGGATCCCAGAGCTTCCTTGAGCTTTTTGTATTCTCTGTTGAGGCGACTGTTCTCCACCTCCAGCTGCACTGCCTTGGTCTGAACGCTCTGGTATTCCTCGTCTTTGGTCTTGAGGCGCTTCTTGAGGGATGCTATGAGATCGTTCTCATTCTCAGAAAGCAGGGAAGTCAGACTTTCTCTTCTTGGCTTATAATCCTAAAGAATTAATTATACTAAATGGAATTGGGGCTAATCTTGAACGCACGAATTGTTGAAATTTGCTTGATAAATACATTTAAATATTCGTGACCAAATATCATAATATAGTAAAATAAACTATGGAACTTGACCTCAAGTATCTATATTAGTTGTGAAACTATCACTAGAAACATGGAAGTTATAATGACTAACTTAAGTGACAGCTTTTTATTTTAGAAAATTTAGGAAAGAGTGGTGATCAAAATTCATTTGAAGTTTCAGTTAAAAACAATCGCTTGCCTTCTTCAAATTGCTTTTTAATAATAACTAACAAATGTAATTTTAAAATGTTAACGCGGTGCAGCTTGTAACAATATCTTGATTCTTATAAGTTGAGTAAGTGTTTATTAACGTCCCATTATGGAGCAACACGAAGGATATTGGTGACAGTTCTCGCAGTTTTGAATCTCGGTCAAGTAACGACAACTGAGCTGCCACCCCTCTCTACAAACTACAACGCCAACAGGAGAACGATCCTCGACAGATTGAACATGCATCAGTCCCTCTTCATGGTTGGTCTTCGATGGCAGTAGGGCTCGAACTCATGACACACATGCCTTGCGGTAGCCTAGTTCATAAGCACTAGACTACCACGGCCACAGTTAGCTGAATTACATAAACATTTCGCAGATTATTTCTTTGTTATAATATCGAATAAGCGTACTATCAGCGTTCACGGGTAGTTTCTTTAAATCCGGATCCTCCAACAATTAGTGAATTATTTCTTTAAAACTTTGTTTCAAATTTAAATGTACTTGAATATTAAACTACAGTAGAATGTCGTTTATCCGAACGTTTATTATCCGGAGCGTCAAATATCCGAACCAAAATCCGGATACGTCTTCAAACAGTGCAATGCTCAATGGTTATTTCGCGTGAGGGCAATAGTGATGGGAAAACTCAAGGGGAGAGATATATTTGGGGAATTTTAGTTGTGCGATTTGGTAAACATCTGCGTGGAATATTAGGTCAGTTTGTTTCCAAGTGAGGGGGTGCGTACGTGCTCTTTTGTTGAGTTGTGAACTGTATGGCTTCGAATTCAAAACGGAAGCGCAAAGTTTTGAACATAGAGACAAAGCTTAAAATATTGAATCGTCTCGCGAAGGGAGAAAGTGGAGCGTCTCTAGCACAGTTTTATAATGTTGGAAAGTCAACAATTTCAGACATAAAAAGGCGAGAAACCTTTTTAAATTTTGCGTCAAAACTTGATTCAGAAGATGGCGTGAAAAAAAGGGAAACCTTGAGGGAAGCAAACGACGTTGTTCTTGATCGTGCGTACAAGAAGGTGTACAATGGTACAGCGAAAAATAAGTGATTATTTTCTACAATAAAGGTAAAATTGCGACAATTTGCACCTATTTTCCTTTTTTTTCAAGCACGTTTCCCGCATGTGAGGATTTTCAATATTCGTATAGTGTTTGATTTCATATACTGGATGGATCACATTCAGTTATCCGAACAATCGCGTATCCGAACGGTATCCGGTCCCAATTAATTCCATTAAACGACGTTCTACTGTAGTCAAAATTTTGGATCTCCCCCCCCTCCCTCCCCCTTCCAAAGAGGATAATATTTCTATATGCGCAGCTGAAGTTAGAATGAGTTTTCGTTTCATAATATTCATGCATATAATAAAAATACGCGTATACAAGTACATTTATATGGTGAATATAAGGAAGGAGTTCTACTGAATTTAATTTTTATTGTGCATGATTTCTATTTTGGTTTATACACAATAAAAATCAATATAAAAATTAAAATCCTAACATGAATCATATTCAAAAATATAAAACCACGTATAACGATATTGCTTAGTAAAATATTTTGTCTCTTTCTCAGTTATTAAGAACAAACAATTACTTTATATTATTTTTAAATAAAATATAAAATCTTAATGAAATATAAGAAAGCTTCGTTACAAACAGCTATGAGAAACATCACAAGGAAGCCCTCTGCATATATCGTTATACTCCAAAGTAAATCAGTTATATGATTACCTGAATGAGAACTGGATTTTCTTGGGCAGCTTTTTCCAGCTCATCTCTCATTGTCTCCAGTTTCCTTTGCTGATCCTCCAGTTTTTGCTTCAGCTCCATGTTTTCCATCTGCAAGATGTCCGCTGAGGATGGAGGTGGTTTCTTCGTCAGCCTTAGGGTCATGCGCTTGTTCTCCATTGTCAGCTTCTCATTCTCGGTCTCTAGATTATTGACCTAATGGTAATAGAAAAATGCCGTCACAGATAAACTTTTTTTACGAAGTTATTTTACGTAGTTTCTAATAAATGTACAAAATAATTATATGTGGTGTCTCATCTTCTAATACAATTAATCAGTTTCTATAAATAAGATTTCCAACTCAAGATTTCACACACTTTCACACTTTAGGTTAGTTCTAGAGTAATGAAAAATGTTTGAGAAATAATTCCTATTATAATTCAACTCGGCATTTTATTTTCAGATTTCAATTTATAGTAATGAATACTTACTTAATTTTAAAAAATGCAAATACATTTCATTTTGATGTTACAAATATTCAATGTTAATTATTAGCATAACATTTCAAACGAAAATATTAAATATTTGAATACTTTTATTGCATAAATACGTATCGTTTTTATTACGTTTTTTTAAAAAATTTTTGTTCTGAAATGAATGAAGTTTTCGACACATATTCTGATTATCGATTTCCCTCTCTTATTATACTGTATATCGAATAAAAAATATACTAGAATATGACGAATAGAAATTATTCTAAGGAAATAGGCTATGAAATGTTTACATGAATATTCTGCACAAAAAGTCTTAGCAAAAAAGAAAGAAAGATATAACATAATGAAAAGTAAGCAAGTGGTATAAGAAATCCTATCATTGAAAATAAAACGTATTAGCGGATTTGTTAAATTGTTCTACAAGGCAGAAGTCCACGCGTCGTCGTTTACCTTCCCGCCGTACACACTAACCTAATGAAATAAAATAAAGAAAATGTCAATTTTATCTTTGTAAATTTATACAATCCAAGAAAAAAAGAATTGCTTTACTTTGGAATCCGCAAATCCATATATCATGTAAATTTAACTATATGCCGCAATCTTAACAATACTTCCTTCTTTATATAATCCTTCTTATCTAGGTATGCTTGTTTGAGGTGTATCAATTTAAATTACCTTGGTATGAGTATTATGTAATGGATTCAGATCTTCTGTTTCCATTCATAGTGTAAATTAATCACAACTCTTTGAAAAGATCCTTGTAATATTTTTTCCTATTCAGATATACACATTAGTCTCTCATTCTCATAGGTAACCATTCATTTATATACAATGTTTGCGTAGCCACCTCTACAGAATATGAATAGATGTCTCACCAAACTGTATTTCGAGTGATTCAGACCAACCTATGACCTGGGAACATTTGAATAATTGTGTTGTGCAATTCTATTTGTGAGGGTATTGTTAAAAAGTATTGGAGAGTCCTTGAACTAATGACTTAGGTTCTTATGTTCGGCATTTGTAAAATAAATAAATTTATATACAAATATCTTGAAACTTCAGATATCATTTTCAAACTATTTGCCTAATTGTATCGAATTGGTGATCCTTTACAAAACTAGAAAATTAACGAAGCATTTAAGTATTAATAATTATAAATTTATTTTAGAAATCGAATTAAAGTAAAACAAATTACTTCCACCTTAAAATACAATGTATTAACCGTTACAGGACTATAAGGCTTCTAAGAATAAATATTAATACCTAACTGTTTATTTTAGTTTTTTTAGACGAGAAATAAATAAAAATCATAAGAAAAATACTCAACAAAGTGTAGTTTTCTTTTATAAATGTGTCAATTCAATTTGTATCAATGTGTAATTTAATCAAGCCTTTATTTTCATTTGTTCAAATATATTTTATTATTGCACAAAAATATACTTACCGAATATAACATAAAACATGTGAGAAAGCAGAGTAATATATTATTACATGCCACAATAAACTTAAATAACAGAGTATACGCGATGTACTTGTATGTTTGTATCATTGGCGCTAGTTGGTTTGACAGCTCTTCCCCTTTTATTTTCCTAAACGTTCTCGTTTTCGTAATTGCTTACGTTCTATTCTGACTGTATAAAAATACAGATAAAAGGTTATAATAAAACACGGCAGTCACCAATTTTAAAATGGGGAGAAATATTTCCCTTGGGCGTGAAAGGGTTTTAAGACTCCAAAAGGGTAACCTGCAAGTTATCTCCCCATGCTCAAAAGTTAGGAATTTGCAAGAGATTTACTCTAGTCATTTTTTTCACAGACTTTTATGAAATGTATTACAATTGCTTCATTTTAATTCCAGATTTCCAAATATAGGTTTAAACAAATATTTTACCTTCTGCCTCAATATGCTGGCTTCTTGTTCTACTAGCTGCAATTGCCTTTTCAAATCTACTTGAATATCACTGTCCAAGGATCTGCTCCTGACCATCATTTTAGACGCTTTTTTCCTGTAGATCTCAACTTCTGTGTTCAATCTTTCAATCTCTCTGTCTTTTTCAATCAGCTTTTTGCGAGTTTCCCGGATTTCGTATTCCTGCAGCCTGACTTTGTTCTCCCAGTATACTCCCGGACTTCCAGCGTCCTTGGGAAGCTCTGGTAGCTGAAAACAATTGGCGAAATATGTCGCGCATATTAATCAATACTTTTATAATGGGTAAGTTTTTACTTCAAGCAATGTAAGTTAATGCAATGCAAATGAAAAGTTTATCATGATGTTATAAATTTCAAAGTTTTAAATAGTTGAAATGCATACTGAAACAATTCTAAATCTGATGACCATTCTAAACAGTTTCTATCAACAGTTAACATTAAACTGTAAGTCATTAACAAACATCTAACATGTTTCTTTATCTATGAAGACTTCTTTTTTCACAGACTTTTCATACTTCAATTTATTTAAGATTAAAAGCACTTTTAAACTACTTTCGTTGTGGTGTTCTGGAAAATCGTGCCATTACATTTTTTATTGACTTTGTATTGTAGACTTTCATCCTATAAAACCCAGTATTATCAATGAGGACAAAATTATTTTAAACGAGATGAATAAGTGAAATTATGTATATAAACAAATAGAATACTTCGAAATTGTACAAAGGATATTGGATAAGATTTAACATATCTAGTTAGTCACAGTCAATTGTATGAGAGCTGCACGAGGAATGATTTAATACATCATTTTTAATTGAAAAGGAAATTTCCCAGAACAGTCTTTCTCAGGGATTTAAAGAAATGTTAAGCATTAATTTTACGGGGGAAAAACATTAAATTTATTTTAAAAATACCATTAACTTTACGCTTTATGCTTTGCAGAAATAAAAATTGGTCAGTTTCACGTTTTTTTCAAAACACACAATCTGATTTTAAAAAATATAAATAATTCATTTACTAGACAAGCTATCATATTGCGAAAAAATTTGTCGTATTTCATAAATTCTTCCTACAACATTTTTCCGGATTTTTTTTTTTTACTCACAGAAATCAGAATTTTTTTTAATATTGATTACGATTTTTAAAAAAATGATGCTGAATTAAAAAAATCACAAGTATCTGTGATAAATTAACAAATAAACTTATAATAATCATTCACACACAGTGCAAACACCATTCAAACAAACATTAAAACATTTTTATCGAATATTTATCACTAAAAATTAATCCAAGTGAAAGTTCATTTGAACTGTTCTAAGAATATTGATTATACTTATTGAAAACTAATGCAACCCCACTGTTATTAATGTTTTTACAGATATAAATAACTTAGAAAGTATAAAAAATAATTAAAAACTCTCTTTTAGATTAAATAATAAGCTTTCTTTACGATGTAGGATGACGAGAAATATTAAAATTACTAAGCACAATACGGGATATTACAAATTAGTAATATCCCGTATAATTTTCTTGTTTTTCAAACCACATTTCGATTCATCATTGTTCCTCTAATTACTGCGGTCAACAGAAGTCAATTTTTTCGTGTTGCTACGCTGAGCGTTGTATTTCTTTCTTCTGCTGGCTTTTTGGCAGTTCAAGGCATATTTGAACTTTCTTTTTTACTGAGGCATATCGTTTTAAGTTAAAAGCGCAAAATTCCCCCTGAATATTATCATGTGCATTTCAAATTATTCTTTTGGTTATTTTACTAAATCATTTGAAAATATACAGTCTGTGTACTCCAAATTCAACTCTTAACAAGGCATTCATCTAATAACTGTATTCTTTACAGAGAATACTCATTAATATATAAAAATAAAATTGGCTAATTTTCTAGTTTTAAAGATTTAAAAAAAAATCCTTTTTATCTATATTAAAATAAAATTGGAAAATAACATTATTTTTATTCATTTATTTGTATTGAAATTTCTATGATTAATATAACCTTTGTAAAAAATTTCCGGGACTATAAAATATTTAATACTTATTTTTGTTATATGTTGTTCTAATTTCAACAAATAAATACCTTTTCTTTTTCAAAAAAAAAAAAATTATATGCATATTTCTTTTTAGAAATCGATAGAAAATTATTTGAAGTAATAAAATTACAGAAAAAGGCTAAGAGAAGACGAACAGAATTACAATAGGAGGAATTTACTATCCAAAATGTCGAATATGATTTTTAAAAGAACAAATATAACGTTAAATATTTTGAATTCAAATGCTAACTCCTTCAAGAATTCTACCCGATAGCTTATGCTCCGTGGAAAACTACCTAATTCTATTGATAATTATTATTGTCGTATTTACCTCAATGAGTGGTTGATTGATAACCTTTTCTTGCAGGTATTTGACTTCCGATTGCAGATTTTCGTTCTCTTTCTCCGTTTCATCCACTTTCCTGCGGAGAACACTCATCTCTTGTTCCATCAACTCTAGCTGAATCTTCAAGTTCTCTGAAGATACTTCGTCCTTTTCAGCGTCTTCATCTACAATTTGATGTGAAAAAATCCAATGCAAGTTTTTTTTTAAAATTTAATAGTATACTTTGAAATAGAAACACTTTAAAAGCTGTACGTTTCTTTTATTTTTTTTAATTCTGAATTTTAATGTGACAGTTAAAAATATTAGCAAATATGGTAAATTAATTTCTTACAAATAATTTTAGAAAATTATAAATGAAAACTTGAGTTAAAAGGATTTTTTTTGGCTTTAATGAATAACTAAAGATACAAGTTTCATTGTCAAAATTAATAAGCGAGATTCATCTGCTTACGATGAGCAGTTAAGATAAGGCAGTATATAATATCTCTTACCTGTACATCCTGTACATTTATCAGGCACATTATATGTTTTTATCCAAATTTTATTCTTTAAAGTTTTTGATAAAATGGATAACTAATAGATAGTTAAGTATTAATGGCATTTTTTCTCACTCCAGAAGGGAAATATATACATTTCATTGAATTTTCTTGTTTTTTTTAAATTTTGTTTCATTCTTATTTTCGTAGAATTACGAAATATGATAATTTCATTACAATACCACTCATGTTTTTAAACTCATGTGATATTTAACGGCTGTTTGAATATTTTTTCCTCTTTCCCATGTTCACATTTTTAATAAAAATGAACTTTATTTTCAGCGATTACTTTTTAAAGAAGCATATGATTTTTCTCTACATTTTTTAAAAATTTGAATCATATATCTATGTTTCAGGTATTAAAAATATATCTCAAGACTCTAGTTATTTTAGTTCTTATTTATAAAAGAGAGCCGACAACTTATTTCAAATTTAAAAAAAAAAAATCTCACATATGACTGACAACGAAAACAGCTTGTAGAAAATGCTGAACTGGACAAAAATATCACATAACGTAACATGAGAGAGTTTGCTTTTGAACGACAAATAGCTTAATTTAGAATGGCAGATGGTTTAACTTATTTATGGCACAATCTCTGCAAAAAGAGAACTTTTTAAATAAGAAGTAAGCTTCTTAGAAGATAGCAAGCAGTTCGAATTTTATGTATTGTTCACAAATAATATTGTGTTTTTGAATGGCAGACGATCCATGATTGGTTACTTAATGGTAACTTAAAAACTTAAGAATAGAAGAATTTGTTTTTTAAGAAGTATAAAAAAATTGAAAAAGTGAAACATTCCACGAAGTAAAGGATCTAAATTAATTTTTATTTTATTTCAGGTAAATTAAGAATTCGTTACGGATGATTGTTAAAAAACCAATATCAAAAAGCAAAAAAATACTATTGAAAAATTATCTAAGTTTTCCCCGATTATTTATAACATCCTATTGAATTGAGTGGCAATATTTGTTATTGATATTATCAATACTATGTTAAAAACATTGATAACATACCGTAATAAAGATTATAACAATATTTCCGATTATATCAATGAGTATTAATGTGAATAGTATTTAATTATTTGATATTGTAAAGTTTTCCCAATGAATTGATTGGACTGCCTTTAATATTATCACAGTTAAACCACAAGATTTTTAACACTCCTGCACAAATCTTTATTCTATTTTATAAACACTAAATATAAAGTACCTTTCAAGATATATGCTTTTTGTGATTTTTCACCGATATATCTGTTCCTCAATGCTACTTTCATCTTACTACATGCAATTTGAATACTACTATTGACATACTCGAGCTTCAAAAATAGTATTAGTTAAAATATCAATAACAAAATTGATAGTTATGGGTCTTTGAACTAATAACCACTCTGTTTATTAGTATTGTCAAAATAAAACTATGAATACTAGTGATAGTAATCAATTTTTAGAGAATACAGATTAACAAGAAAATTTTCAACAAACAAAGAAAGATATTTAAAGAAAAGTCTTTGTTCTTAAAAAAATTACTATATAAATGGACCGAATCTTCTTTTTTGCGTTATTTTTCTGGTTTATAATTAGTTATCTACAAATAAACATTTCTCATGCATCAGCATATTTCATAAAAATTTCCTGATATATACCTCTCTCTCTCTTTATATGGATAGTTATGACATTAAAGAATAAGTTTTATATCAAGAATTATTTTGAATAGAATCGAATGGAGATATCATTGAAAATAATTAAGCATGACTCTATTTTTGTTTCTTTTTAAATTTTACAATTTTTTCCCTTGAATTTCCGACATTTTCTTACCCAACTCTTCTGCAACATTAAGTTACTGCAATATGGATGTTGATCCAAGTCTTACCTTTGACGCCAGTCTTGTTCCTCACGATGTTGGTAAGCTTTTTGATCTGCAACATGAGGGTCTCATTCTCTTGCTCCAAAGCCAGGATCTTCCTCCTGGCCTGTTTTCCTTCTTCCTCGCTGAACTTCAGTTGCTCCCTCAGGTCACTCTCCCGCTCCATGGTATCGGACAGCTCGTGGCTAAGAGTCTCATAATCCTTGCCAAGGAAGCTGTCTTTCACCACCGGAGATAGACGACTCTGGAAAACAAAGAAACCAAGTTCATTAATAATTAAATCTTGAACATCTTCTGAATTTATGTAAAAGCCAGATGAGGATGAAACAACTATTCTTCACCAGAATTACCGTGGCCGCAGTAGTCGAGAGGTCATAGTCTAATTCGATAGGTCATGAGTGAGTGAGTGTTATATTAACGACGCATTATTGGCAATGAACTTTGTAAATTTTAACCTCGGTCAAGTGACGAGTTTGACACTTGAGCTGACACCCTCTCTCTTAACTACCACACCACACTAACGGGAAGATGTTGGGCCTCAACATGTTTAACATGCATTGATCCTCTACACTGCAGGTCTTCAGTAGCATCAGGAATTTAGCCCCTTACAACACTCCGTTCACCAGTTCGGGGTTGATGGATCCTAAAGAGGTTGATGCATGTTAAATCTGTCGAAAACTCAAAATCCTGTTGTTGATGTGGGGTGCCGGTTCAAGTAGTAATGGTCCCCTGAAAACCTGTCTATTAAACTTCGAGAAAAGGAGACTTGAACCCGCCCTTAGAATAGGACTAGACATGTTCATGACACAAAACACCAGGAAATAACTTCAGACTCACATGGACAATTTAATGATTTTATTACGCTAACTGTCCCTATACTCAAGAGTTACGAGGAAGATAACTAATAACTGATTAATTACAAATTAACGTATCTGAAATACTTAGAATTGTTACTCCCACTAAATTACAGAAGCTTTGAGTTTACGATGAGGTCACGAATCGGACTTCCAATAAGACTTATACGTGATTTTTTTCTAAAATGGAATTCACACACTATCCAAGCCAATAAATGCCTGGGTTTGGGCAGCAAAGTTGTTGTATTAGTTGAGGAATCTAATTTTCAAAGTGAAAATCTCTGCATTAATAATAGCTAACTTTGCAACTAACCTCTACCTATCAATATCGTCTGTAAAGATTTACGGAATTTTTAACATGAATTAGTTTCAGGTAAATATTCGGAATGCTTAGAACTAAACATTAAATTATAGGATGCTCTCTTGAATGATTAATCATGTTGTAAATTGAAATAAAATATTTAAAAAATAAAATCCCCAGTTTTCTTACAATATTTTTCACAAAGAATACATTTCACCTCCAAATTTTTTGAGTTTTTACCCCTTATTTTTTTTATCATTTATTTCAACGCTGTTCTGCATATGTGCCAGTATTATAACATTCCATGATTATATAATTACTTTTAAAACTACTATATTACAAAGTTTGTAATGTACTTTGAGAGAACCGAATCTTTCTTTTTTAAATACTTGCATGGGAACAAAGTCTTATTTATCTATGTGCTTTTTTTTGTTTTCATAACCCCCCAAACATTTTCAGTATTGTTATACTTTTAGAACAAGATGTGTCATCTTATGTCCTACATAAGCATTCCCTTCTTTTTGTTTTGCTAATTTTTTCGTAGTTGTGACTGCCAAAACCTAAATCCTCTCTTTGAAACTTTTCTCTCTCTGACAGCTAATTTTTTCCAAGGGAATGGGGTCCCCTTGAAGTTTATTAAATACTGCTCAAAACCTTAAAAAAATATTTAATTTAGCAACCTAATTATCATTTTATTTTCACAGGACATTATTTTAATAAAATTATCGTCTTACTTGCAAATCCCACTCCTGGGCCTTTTTCATAGCAGTGTTTTTATTTTCAATAGATGAATTTTTTACTGTATCATTATAAATAAATAAAATAAAAACATGTATCAGAATCTTTTACAAGCATAAATATTATGTTAAACTTGATAATTTAAATAAACAAATAACATTAACTGTCTAAATCTTAGTCTTTCAAATACAGGATTTCGCAACATCATATTTAATTTAATAAATTTATTACGTAATGTAAAATAGAACCTTTAAAGTCAATGCAAGTATGGAATAAATTAGTTCATGACAGTTAAAATAATTAGTTAAAATATTAGGTACTTACATTTTCTTAAAAGATTCAAAGCATTATCTCATATAATATATTAAACTGTTCTAAATTAGAAAGAAAAATGACTTTGTGCAAGTTACATTATATGAGACCATAACAACTTATTGGTCACGGCCATGAACTTCAAAATCAGTCACATTCCTAACGAGTCAGAGGTTTAGGTCCTGGTTTCGCAATAGATTCATTGTTTCCGAATACGGGCTTCGGGTGCAGCGAATTCTAGAAGTTAGGGAAATAAAATACCAGTCAGAGTGTCAACCTCGTCACTTGACCTTGATTCAAAACCATGAGGTCTATCACCTCGCACAACTTCTATAGCAAGAATAATTAAAATAAAAAATTATTACCGTAACAGTAATTCTTTTCAACAATAATTAAAATAAACATTTATGTTCTAAACTGTCGATTAATGGCATGCATTGTTTGCATTGAACAGAACAGAACAGCCTCCTTTTTGCGATGGATCTCGTATTTTTGAACCAAGGTCAATTGACGAGGTCGACACTTTGGAAATGGTACTTCCTTCTCCTAATATCACACAGCCAACCTGAGAGTTTGACCTTGTTTGTCTTAGCTTGAAGCTTTTCACATTATATCGAACAATGAAATAGAATTCAAATCGCGCATCACAGGACATTAATATCATGTCCCTCGCGACGCTGAAATAATGCTCAAATTTAAAACATATATATAAAAAAAAGAACTAGAAAATCTTAAGTTAAAATTTTTTTTTTAATTTTCATTTTTGTTTAAGTGCAGAGCAATATTTGGTCCCTTTCGTAATACTTTAACATAGGTATTAGAAAACATAATTTTTTCAAAACATTAAGTATTTCATTTGACATCTTCACTCTTAACAGAGCTATATTGTGTTACAATGAATCCAAAATTTATATTTTCAAGAGGGATACAAACAAAAACTTAATCTTCCTTTTCGCGAATCTTTCACATTACGTCGCACTGTCACATGTCATCCTAACCCTATGAGACCATAAAGAGTGCAATTAAGATGAGTTCCGAAAATTAATAGATGAAAGAAGGGCGGGAGAGGAAAGAAAAACAACAAGATTAAAAAAAAAAGATTCCAAGCTCATCTACCGAGTAGGCATTTCCCGACTGCAAGTGCCGTAGTTTTTTGAGTTATTTTTAGTGGCAACAAGCAACATCCTTGGCCACGGCCCAAACGACATTGTTTGGAGATTCAGACGACAAGTCGTCTTTTGACTTGGCTCCTATTGTGACGAGGAAGGACATTGCTACCGCCGAAGCAGCACCTGAGCCTCTCTGTCGGCCTATCGAGAACTTAGGGGCAATTGCACTAACATTAAAAAGACTCTGACCCCACTTTGAGAATGGGATTGGGAAAGCTAAATTAGCCATTTTATCACAATTGCCTCTGCAGAATATTTATTACATTCTTCTGCAGCCATTTCAGTCACAATACTGAGGCTGTATTACAATTCATATTTCAATCAGGAGAGTATCAGGAAGGGCTTATATTATACATCACAGAACGATAAATATTGGATACTTTTGGACATTTTTCGGTACATAATAAAAAATATGATTAGCTACAGAGCAGTGATAGTGATAAGAAAGCGTAAAGAAGCAAAAAATGTAAATAGTATAGATTTACAAATATTTTATAGGAATAGAGATTAATAGATTTATAATTTACAAATTCGGTATGCCTAAGTGTGCTCTTATCTGAAAAAAATCTGCATCTTTATATACATACTTTTTTCGAGTATTATATATAATTGCTTTAACATATTGTAAGCCATTTAATTTAAAATGTTTAATAAATTACTTAAACTTCAACTAAGAATATTTCAAAATCAACGATTGAATAGTGATAATAAGTAAGATAAAATCAGCCAAAAGTTATACCGTAAAATCCGGCGTATAATTACGCATCTATACTTTCAAGCTGCATTTTTTAGTTTTTAGGTATATTAGCCGTATAACGCGCGCGCCCCCTTTTTTTACGAAGGAACCTGAAATGTAAGTGTGCAATGCTGTTATGTTTTGAAGTCATTTATTCGAGGTATTATCCCAAGCCTTAGAATAAATATTTTACTTCAAGAACTACAACCCTTAAAGCTCATAAAAAATGTCATTTCTTTTAAATAAACAGTATTTCGATGTAGGAAGAAGTTATTGGCGTTGCTACTCTTGAGAGTGGCTCTGTATCAAAATTCTTCGGGGACTCTTTTTTTTTCGGGGGGGGGGGGTCCTTAACGATTTTTCGCTCACACTTTTTGGGGGTCTTTGAAGCTTGGGGACCCCATATTATTGATACGGCTGATGCGGT
The DNA here is from genome assembly GCA_019973975.1 of Trichonephila clavata. NCBI lineage: Eukaryota > Metazoa > Arthropoda > Arachnida > Araneae > Nephilidae > Trichonephila > Trichonephila clavata. The sequence goes on from BMAO01037121.1 coordinate 41,490, forward strand.
GGTAGCTACAGCCCCGGTAAAAGTCTAATTTTCTTATGCCCACCTCTTTCTTTATTTTTAAATATCTCATTTTTATTTCCGGCGTATAACACTCAGCCATAAATTTCGATCTCATTTATTGTTTTAAAAGTGCGTGTTATACGCCAGATTTAACGGTAATTATCCACAGTACGTTGTCTACCATAACATGGCATCAATCAATGATTGTCAATTAGTTTAGGCACTTTTTTTGGTACTTTATAATATTTGTCATTTATATATATTTATCCTTGATATTATATCATATTTATATTATTTTTATTGTTATTTATAAGTTATAAAAACAAATATTTAATAAAAATATAAATCAGGGACTTTGTTAGAAAATTCTAACGTGAAACATGGCTGGAATCTTTGCAAACATGCCAAGTTATGCAAGGAGTTTACAATGAAGTGCAAATTTTATCATTATTTGTGAAAAAATAAAGGGAATGGAAAAATATTTTACTACTTCAAAGTTATTACAGCTTTAACTGAAATATGATAAAGATTAATTTTCCTTTATTTTTTCAAAGTTGGAAAAAATTCAAACTATAGTAATATCAAAACTGTTAATAATGTAAGGAATATTTATACTTATGTGCAATGAGAAGCATGTTATATCTTTATTTATAAATATATAGAAAGCAAGTATGTGTTAAGTAAGAAACCAGATAAAAAGGAATATATTGAGGAGTATGAACAAAATGAAGGCTACTCGTATTTTTTTAAGTTATTCAACTTCAGTCTCATTTCGGTTTTTATATTACTTCTTCTATTATTAAAGCAAAGCAAGATTTTAATTGATGCATCGAGAATATTTTATGTTTGCATGCGTTTATTACAATTTATTAAAATTTGAAGAAAATGATGAATTTAAAACCAGATTTATTGGAAGAAAGCTTTACATGACATCAAATCATTATTCTTTTTATAGGACATACATGAACAAGAAATATTTTTTGGGGATTTAATAGTATTTATTTTAGCTGCAGTTAAAATATGGGCAGCATAATGTAACCTAAAAAGTCCGAATGTGCGTGCTAGTGTTAACTCAGAAAGTTTATATATATATTATTATTTTCAAGTTCAAGTATCTTTTAAAAAAATTCTGGTTTAAATGCATTAATATAATTTAAATTTATTTTATTATAATTTAAAATACACTGTATATTAATACAAGTCATTTATTTAAACTCACGACTGAAATACGTTAGAATTTTTACACTACTTTATCATTGGAAACTATTACATAGGATGAGATGAAGAAAATATGTACTAAAAAAAGTCACTTTATTCGATTATATTTTAAATAAACAGATTTCGCAGTATCTTTTCAATTATAATGATTCTAGAATTAGTTTGAGTAGTATAACTATATAACAACATCTATCTGTTAAACTTATTTGTTGCTGATGCGGAAGATGAAATTATTTCGATAATTTAAATGAATTTTCTGAGAGCACCAAATGTACCAGTATTAAATTATAACTTATAATGTGATTAAACACTGAATATATTTATACTTTTGCGAAAAAAGGTATTTACAATTTTTCGTCATCTACTTCATTCGGAAAGGAAAAACAAATTTCATTGGATGTTATAGGAAATAAACATACTACTGTTGACCCATTTATAAAAGCCTGCTTTTGTAAGAAGTACTTGTTTTTCTTATTGTTATTAATACTTATTATCATTAATACAGTTGTTTTCACATACGGAATCACGCATTTGAAAGACATCTTGTTAACATGTTCCTAATATTCTTTTATCCTTGTCAACGGACATGCAATATCGAGAACTGTTTTCAATTCGATTTGTTGTTGTTGTTTTGATAATGTGAGCACGCTGAAAACCAGCTAAAATAAACTTAATTATCTGTCGCTAATTCAAATAATATTCTAATTAAAAGCTAGTTTTATATTTGGGTTTAATTAAAATATTTTATTTGTTTTACAATAGAAAAGGAATTACATAATTGAAAATATCCACATTCACAAACTGCTAAAAACTCTTGTATATATTTAGATCGTTCAAACATTTAAAATACTTTTTAAAAAATGCAATTAAATGCCATGAGTTTATAATCTTGAATTAATGAATAGCATTATTAGAAAGATTCATAATCCAGAGAGGTTTTAGTATAAAAACAGTATTAATTTTAGAAAACTATATATATATCTTGAAAAAATTTAATACATAGTTTAACTAAATATCCCCGGGTTTTTTTTTTCGTTTCAAAGTCTATATAATGAAATTAAAATACATTAACCAGCTAGTAATTAACGAAAAATGCCTATTAAAATGTTTTCTTAACTTGAAATTCAAATATAGTCTTTTTTTTTATTAAATTTTTAAAAAAAGTAATAGAATGTTTCAATCTAAAGGGGTCACAAAATAGCTAATTTTAATCATTAATAAATGAAAAAACTATTTAAAAGTCTCAGCAGGGAAAATATTTAAATTAAAATATTGACTACAATTGATTTTACATGAACAGTACTCAAAAACTATAACTCTTGTTTTATATTTAAACATGAAAAATAAGTTTTCTTCCTCTTTTTTTTAATAAAAAATCAAAATATACTTAAAAATGTTTGCAATAAATGTCACAAGAGATTTCTTTTAATTATACATTTTCTCTCACTGCAGTCAAAAGTATCCCTTTTTGTGTGTGTGCTCACTCTAATCAGAAAATACTCCAAAAATTATTTTATTATACTTGACGGAAACTGCGAGAGAGGCATAAAATCTTTTTAAAAAATAACGCTCGCTCTCTAAGTGAAGCATACGTCAAGTATTTCTCTCATCCTTGAACTGGTAAGTAAAATCCAAGAATAGCAACTTACCCCCATGAATATTTATCTCCCAGTGTAATATTTATAAAGATCACTTCATATTTCAGAAAACTCAAGGAAACTGAAGTAAAACTGATGAAAAGTCTCGGGATAAGCTGCAGCAATACCGAATCCAATCCGCAAATCGATGTTGAGGATCAATTTGCTTATCAATATTATGGGTTCTTGTATAAAGAGCAGCACTTGTTAACTAAGAGCCGGATATTGAAGAACCTCTCAGGAACTTGACGGATAAGTGCAAAATTATGTTTTAGATAAAGAAAAATTTAAAAAAATATGGTACAGTGAGGATTTTTTTAGAAAAAATAGTTGAAAAATGTAAAATACTGGGTTGTTTTCAATCAAATGAATTCTAAGTGTAATAAGAATGCGTCATTTCATTGTTTCGAAAAATTATAAGCAAGATCTATTAACAATAAAACTTTTTCATTTCAAATTTTCAAAAAATATATTTACAAAAGTACATACTGAAGTTTACATCTGGATTTAACGCAGCTTTAGGGCTACATAATGATCTATTGGTGAAGTAATTCGTTGCTTTGTTCCAGAGACGTTTAAAAAGATAAAAAGAACACCTGAAAGAGCTGGTTTATCTATGTATCTTCACAATACGCCACAAGAGGACTTTGAAAGCCCATTTTAATTTAAAGTGTAGCAGCCTGTGTTATTTCATACATCTGTATTGATCGAAGAAAAACCACAAAGCCATAACCTTTTTACCTAAGATCTGTTGATTTATTAACAAGATCATTGTGACTTAAAGTCATGCAGAAAAACCCTACTATGAGTGTAAATAAACAAGTTAATAGGCAAAAAAATTAATTATTCTTATTAACTATCAGTTTGTTCTAATTACACATCCTATTCACAATTCTAAATTCTAATCCCCAAAATATATATATGAGGAGTTCACTAAAATTTTTACTTTAATTCTTTTGATGTGAAAGTACTATAAATTGCTTTAATTTATTAATAATGAATTTGATATATTTGAACCAGATTAAAGAGAGATTTTAAAAATTCATTTGACGTCCATTCTGGCTGTGAACATTAAATCTAAGAAGTAATAACTCTTTATTAAATTTAGTAAAGTTTAACAGAGCTTTCCTATTAAAACTTTTGCAGGGAAGAAATCTAAATATCGTGCGTATTATTTAAAGGTATAATTTATTCAAACGTTTCATGAAATAACTGTTAAAAATAATTTGAATTGACTTTTGATCTGAATGATTCATTAATATTTCATAAATATTTAAATTAACAGAATTGTCTGTTAATTCACAGGCATTTCTTTGGAATTAACTTTTATATCTTTAAATCCTATCATGCGTAATTAGAGGTACAATCTTGAAAATTTATGGCCTTAAAAAAACGTTCTCGTTGGAACAGCAAACGCAATAAACTACTGAAGAAATCTCGACGAGAACTGCAATTTATATTTTTTTAGTGTGTAAAAGACTGCGTAAGCTCTTATCTTGTAAGATTTTATATATTCTAAAATCAAACACCCTAAAGTTCGTTTCAAAAGTATTGGTCATTTTTAAGTTTATATTTGTTCTTTTTAAATTAAATGTAAGTAAACTATGTTTTAAAAATCCCATTAAGTAAAAATGAATGTATTTTTGGGAAGAATTAAAATAAAAAGATAGTAAAATTAATCATCAAAAATGCATGCACACACAAGCACATGATTCTGAATTTTCCAAAACAGAATTTGTACTAATTAAATCTAAAATATAAATATTCATTGTAATGCATGAATAATTTTTGTTCCGATTCAATGCTCAGATTAATACAGAGTAATTTTAATAATAATTTAGTAGTATAATAACAATTGAATAATATAATAAAAATATTGTAGTAAATGATAATAATTTAATTATAGTTACTCCAATTGTTAATTATAATTTTAAAAAATTTGATAATTAATAATTATAATTTAATTCAATATTAAAATTATTATTAATATTATTAAAACATTTAATTAATGTATAATAATTCTAATTTAATAATACTTTATAATTATAATTAACAAGATAATTATAATTATAATTAATAAGCTAATTATAATTGTAATTTATAAGGTAATTATAACTTAATTATAATAAAATAATAATTTAACAATAAAATAACATTTATTTCTAATAATAGAAACTTAGTTTTGAACAGAAAATTCTTCATATGATTAGAGAAAGAAATTAAAGAGTAATTGAATTTTAGTAATTTTTACTATTTTACATTTTGTGCTAAATCAATGCATTTTTCAGCGTCAATACAATTTTATTTAAAAGTCTCAGAATCAGAATTGTGTTTATAAAGTAATTCAATCCATTTTATCAACTGAATATACACTTTCTTAAAATCATTTCCTTTAAAAAATTAAAAGGCCTTTCCTGTGATTCAAATATCTAATTCTAACAAATATATATTAAAATCCAAGAAAAAACTACAGCAAGATATGAATAACAAATATCTAAATCGATACCGCTCACAAATTATTTTTTATCACTTATGATCCAAATTTATAACAATCAAAGAATAATAAAGTGCCTATTTTATTTGTATCCATTCTTAGACTGAATTTTTTGTTGCTGCTTTCTGATAACAATTTTATTACATTCGAAAATATCCAGTCAGAATTTCTTTGATTTCCGGTTGTACTTTTGTTATAACAGGCCCAGTCTAATCTTGATATCATTGTTCAAGATCTTGTTGAAGTAAAAAAAAACGTTCATTAAATAACATTGAATACAGTTATGACACTCTTGGCAGCCACCTGATCTCACCTGAGATGTGGGCGTTACGCTCCTTGTCCCGCCCCCGCTTTGACGTAATGCATCATTCTCAGCTTCCGCTCTCGTTAATGCTTCTTTCAGTTCTTTCACTTCTTTTCCTAAGCTGGTGGTGAGATTGCGAGCAAGGCTAAGTTCTTTCTCCAGTTCCTTAAACTTACTTCGATCCACATCTTGACGTACAGCCGCTTGGTATTCACGCAGCTGAAATGAAAGAAAATAAATTTTAATTAATAATTTTAAGTGAAAAACTTGAAATGTAACAAAATGTTTTTCAAAAATAACTACTGAATATAATACTTAACATGTATTTCGTTACATCACGTCCGAAAATTATTTGAACCTTCCAATGTATTGTCATCTTTTTTTATCTCTTTTTATTAATTTTTTGTTACAATAATTGGGAAAGATCGTGACAAGTCTAAATCAAGGAGTAGATGTATATATAATTCTCTACTATACGTAACATATAAGTCAGCGTATATGTACATAAGCATGTAGCAACATACATTTAAATATAATGAAATGCACGCGACAAGTAAACATTTCTATATATATAGACTCGGATTATTGAATCAAACGGAATGACGTTTGAACAAATGAGTTTTTTGTATCGCTATACAATATGCCTCAAAAGATATTTTAAAATTAATCCTACATCATATTCAATACTATTAAAAAAGCTGAATTCCGAAGTCCGGATTTTTTTAAGTATTCATTTGTCATTCAATATATCCTTTGCAATATATACTTTAAATATTAATATTTCTCATGACAAATACACTAGAAGAGATACAACTTTTTGCGTGCTTACCACTTTTAATATCTAGATTTGTTTCTCATGACATTAACATCAATGGAAGGATATTTTATAATTTGATATAGAATTCTATAGCTTATTTCTATATTCTGATATGGGAAAAAATTAAGATTACTGCATTTATCCACAAAGATTATTTTACTTTGAATTTCATTTAATGAGTGCATTACAAACAGAACTTCTATTTCGGATTATTATTTCGCTTATTGTTCCTAAATAATGCTTACAATAGATTTGCAGCCAGTTTTTACACTGGCGGATTTCCTTGTACCATTTTGTGTGCATGTAACTTAGTTTTAGATATAATAACACATACATTATACAGATATTCGTTTGGAGTTTTTTTCCAAGTAGAAATACTGAATGACACTTTCTTTTTCATTCAATCAAATTGCTAGTTTTTGTTTTTGAAATGTTTATACCTTGAGTTTTTCACAGCGTTTTTTAAACTAGAGAATAAGAATATTCCTTCTCAGAAAGAGCAACAAAATATCCTTCGATCTACAGTTGTTTACAGCCTCCATTTTCAGAGAAGAATAAATTTGAAAGTATCAAACGATAATTGTAATTTCTTACCACAAGCTATTGCAAGATAATTTCTCCAAAAACTTTTTGAGTTTTTAATCTTTTATTGAAGTTAGTCTAAAATGTAATCTCTAATTTAGAATTGCAGTTGAGATCTTTAAAATGTAACTTTACCTGTGATATTGACATGATTAATAACAAAAAAAAATTCTGTTACTGTGATACTTTCAATAAATAAGCATCACAATAATTTCACCTTATCATCCAAACTGTGTCGGTCCAGCTCCAGAAGTTCGCATTTCTTTTCTGCCTTCCTCAGCTTGAATTGTAAGACGCGACAGTTTTTGTTAGCGGTCTCCAATTCTTTCTTCAAACCTCGGAATTCTGAAGCTTGGTCCTCTCGGAAGTTGTCATGAAGTTCCTCTAATTCTTGTTCCAGGTCTCTAACCTGCGTGGAAAAGGCAAATGATTTGATTTAGTTTGATAGTTACAACACGGAAAATGAATATTCTACAATAAATAGAAGCGTGGGAAACCATATCAGACAATTATTTTTATAAGTTCTTTATATATTGTGATAAATTTCATATAAATGTGTCCTATTCTACATAACTGTGACTCAAAATTACGAGGTCTTAGGCCAATAGTATTACTTCTATAAAAAGTGCTACGTTAATAAATAATCCATCTTTTAATTTATGTAAAATAAAACATAACCAAATTGAACCTAGAACTGCCTGCTATATAAAAATAGTGCATATTTTGTCAATCTTGCTACTTTTTATTTTTAAATCCTTGTTCAGTATTTAAAGAATTCCTCTTGTTTTTTATAGAGATTTCCAAAATGTTTGCTCATTTTCTCAAATTTAAATCCCCATAAATACATACATATACACACACATATATACATATATATAAATAACTTTAATTATGAATAGCAAATGTTACATATTTACAAATGTTACATACATTTTTCTTTCAACAAATCATTTTATATTGAAAAAAGTTTTCTGGTATGTTTTGATCTACTGCAATATGGAAAAAATAAATATTTTGATATCGAAGCTATTATTATAAATTAGTAAGTCTATATATTTGTGTAAAATAGATTTTAGAAAATTATTTAAACTACTTAAATTAATTTTTAAAGCTTTTCAAAGTCCGCAATGCTCCACAATTTCACATGATTACTATTTGCATTATACAATCCTTTTTTCGGAAACTTTGCTGTAATATTTATGAACTTCTCTTAAAAGTCAGAATGCGCTATGAAAAATAATACCTTGTTTTGTTTTTGTGGTAAAATGCAGATTTTTAAATTAACTTAACATGTAACCTTCCTAACGCACTTAAAGAGCACTATAAATGTATACGTGTGTATGAATATAAGTAATAGAGTTAATAAATGTGAGGTTTAAAAAATAAGAGTAAAAAAAAGTAGACAAAAGTATATATTTCAAACAGTATGATTTATAAATTAATTTAATTCAATGAAGAAGATGGACTATACTAATTTTGAGCAAAACGTTGAATGTTATAACATAGAACTTAATTTTCTTATTTATCTTGTTTTTTCTGTTATATACAACCTGGTATAAAAAAAATGTACACACACATCTCGCAGTTCTTTAAAAAAAGCCCTTTTTACAAAAATTTAGAGAAATCTCTGCCTGCTATAATGTAAAAAGAGCAACGAAGTATTGCAAGGACGAATGTTGTATTTAAAACAAGTGGGAGGGGAATTAAATCTATATTTATTTGAAAAAAAATGTAGGTATGATAAATATTTTGGGACAAAAAAATATATTTCTTGTCCTACCTCGAGGTAAGGTTATAACAAAAGATTCTTAAGACATTAAAACTAGTTTTTAATTAAGTGAATTTTTAACTATATTTATTTCCGATGTATTGTTTTCATTGCGTTAGTTGTTTTACGCTCATATTTTAAAGCATTTGGAATCCAGTTTCATAATCATTACATCAATGTGAAAGAGCACATTTCTTTCGTTCATAATAAAACTTTAAAGTTACGTTATTAAAAAAAAGTATTTTCATTTATATCTTTGAAACCTGTTGATGAATTTGTTTGATATTTAATTATGCAATAAATTTCCTCCGTTTGCGTAAAAGCAATATTTATATGCGACTATATATTGTTATGTTGTTATCCCTGACTTCTTTAATACGGAAATTTTGTTTACTATCTAATACCAGATTATTTTGCAGATTATTTCCAGATTATTTTATATTATCCACAGAAAAACAATAGAATTCTTTGGCAAACCGTTTCGGTGGTCAACAAAGATTTCGACTAACGTGAGATTTGAGATTTCGTAGCAAATTTTACCTGAAACAGTTCAAAATTTTATTAAAATTATTCAGTATTCATTCAACGTTTAATTCTTCACTTAGTCAGGGGCGTAATGTACACCCTCGCATCGCTAGGAAGCCCAAAGCCTATGTTATGGTTCATAGCAATCTCCGTTGTGTAAGATGCAGTTTGGAGCCCATCACCTGACTTTGCAGGGGGGGGGGCAATATTATAGTACTATAAGAAATACGTGCACTTAGTAATATGGCACTTAGTAAAGCAATGAATAGCAAGTAACACTTAGAAATGTAACAAGTATGTGCAGTGGTGTAACGGAGAATATTAAAGCCCCCCTGCAAAGTCAGGTGTTAGACCTCAAGCCGCACTTGACGTCAGTCAGGCTTTGGGCCCCTTAGAGACCTGCCCCCATCCCGATGTGGGGGTTGCGGGAGTATACGTTAAGCCACTGAGTATGCGAATTTTTATTTTTCTCCGTTTAGATGTAGTGTTCTTTACTATATTTCGGGCCAATTCAAACTGGCTATTCTGTCATATGCTTAAATCTCCATCAACGTGGACCAATTAAAAAACCCTTCATTCATTTTTTATGCATTCATCAGCTCTATATGCATTCATTTTGTATATTTCGTTTTTAACTTGTTAGGTAATCAAATTTGACACTACCATACAAACGATCCCGAACAAAAAAAAAACCATCCGCTCTCTCTGAAAAAACGAATGTATCAAAGAGAAAAACTAATTTAGTATTACAACACTTTTTTTTTACTTGATTCTTGTCCAGAATTACTCAGAGAAGATTCCACCTACACTTGGCACGCCCGTTTTTGTGATGACCCACTGTAAGGCTACTGAGTTTCATTTCCTCCGTCTAGCTGGCTATAACTCAGATTCATTAAGTGAACTCGTTCTTTACTTTATGATTTACATCATTTTTTTTCTTTCTCTCTCTCCTATTAATAAATAACATACGTATGCTCGTTTTTATGAGTAAGGATAGGATTGCTTGAGATACAGAAACGTTTAGATCTGGAGTAAATATTTAAGCTCCATATTTTTTTTCAAAGGGTTCGTTCGTTAGAGTTTTCGTTGAGTGCTAATACAATACGAACCAACAAATTAGTTGTCATGTTGTACAAATAAGGACATCTTGTAATGGTCGTAAGATGTAGAGCAGACGTAGGTAAAAATTAAGTTTTAAGGAGAGTCGATTTTTAAGCAAAATTTTTTGTGAGTAAAAGACTATTTTATGAGCCTTAAGTAATGGGAACGTATGGAAGTGTTTAAATAACAGAAAGAAATTAAAAACCGTATCCTAACACGATACATAAAATGTCTCTTTTTATAAACAATTCACGAATTTAAAATTTACATTATCAAAGTAAATAATTTAAACGCCCATTTAGACGGAAAAAATTGGTCACTGCTTTCGTGTAACATTTAGCTATTACATAAAGTTTATAAGGTAGCTCGAAAACGTATAATTATGATTAAAATTATTGCTCTTCATGTAGTTATTGAATATATTTTGAACATATCGTATAATGAACTCTTTTGGTGTTTATTACCGTTAAAGTTCTTCTCTGCAACATCACATAATGACTCTTTCGTAGATTTTTAAACGATGAAATTTCATCTCCTATGCAATCCTTATTTTATTTAACTGAATATTCAATAAAAGTAAAGAAAGTTTATAATTCTCTTTAGAGTTTTGCATTGTTGAAAATTTTTTCCATAAAATGTGGAAAAGTACTTAATTAGGAGTAGTTTTTAATAGGTAAACATAATTTTTTAAGTAAAAATGGCTAAAATATCATTAGCTTCTTATAACTTAACTGTTTTAATTATTACTTATTATGAAATTTTGGATATAAATGTTTAGCAATGGAATTTTATTCTATTTCTCTTATAGTTTATAATTAACTGATTCAGTTGTAAGCTGAAAACAAAATTGAAGTTTGATTGCCTTTGTAAATAAGACACGTACAGCTACCCTTTCTGAAGGAACATTTTATGTTCTTTGAGATCTTATTGAGTAATAAATATTATGTAAAATACTGTACACACGAAAAGTATTTCCAACTTTCCTATGCACTCCTTCGATCTTTATTACAAGTTTTGCTTCTTATTACCAAATTTGCTTCAGCATATAGCTAATGTCAAACAAGGATTGGAACTCTTCACTTTTTAAGATGCGATAGAGAAGTAAACAGAGGACAAAATATATTTAAATTGTACTAAAAACATACAAAGTTGGCTCTTCAATCATTTGTTTATTTTTAGAATTTAATTTGAGTACTCGTTTATTTTTGTGATTAATAAGATTAAGGAATATTAAGATTTCAATAAGATAGCAAGAATACTTTTACGGAGTCATAAAGTTCTATTGCGTGAAAGTATTTAGTGTCTATAGTTCAAAACTGTTAACAAAACAAGAATTACAAAGTAACAATAGGTATAATTTGGCCAAGGGTAAAATAGATCATGTGATTTATGGGATGGAAAACACAGTTCTCTTACACGAAGTGGTATAGATAGGTCAAAATGGGTTTTCATCCCCCTCCCTTCTTTTTTAAACCTTCTCTCTTGACAGTTTAAATTACTTTTGCCGGTTCTTCTCCATTTTAATGCACCTAATTATGCCGTAAGTTCTGATACAAAAGTTTGAGATCGTCTGCAATATTTTTTAGATAATTGTTGCCTTTCACGCATGTTGTTTAACAGTCACAGCTTTAACACTTCGAATAGTAGCATGCAGCAAATATTTCTCAGTAGCAAAAAAATCCCGTCGTTGATTTTCAATGTTCTTAAGCATTTGGGCAACAAAAGATAATTCATTTAACAAATAAGTAAGAGTTCTAATATTAATAGCATTGCAGACCGTGCTAGATCCAATCGTTCGAGCTTGGGGAGAACACCAGCATTTGTCATGCAGCCAGGGTAAGAACTCTTTAAAATCCTTATAGAAAGGAGACTCTTATTGCTAAACATATGAACGTGTCAAAACGAACAATGTGTTCCATAGAAAATGAAGCCCTTAAACCAATAAATTATCTGAAAATAATGGCCGTTTTCTTATAAAAGAATTAAAGAGAGCCAGAAGTATCTTAAAATCAAGGCTTTGTTGAGGTGGCACTCTCATAACAGTTATAGGCAAATTTTGCTTACCGACGAGAAAATTTTTGAAGCTGAAAAATCGTTCAACCACTAATATGACTGTGTATAACGCAAGGAATGCCCAAGAGGCAAAGGAGAAGAAAAAATGCATGCAGAATTAGTTCACCATCTAGTTTCCAAAATGGTTTGGTGGGATGACAGCTATGTAGATGTCTCAGAGATTCGTTTATTCGAGAAAGGAGTGTAAACCATTGTGAAACCATCAAGACAAAACCAATTGTGAAGCCTCTAATCTTAAATCTGTTCAATGGAAGCGATTAGACTTTTCAAAAGGACACTGCTTAGGCTCATAGGGCGAAGACAACTCCTAGATATTTGGAAGAGAATGCGCTGGACTCACAGAAATCAAAGATTGATATCCCAGCAGTCAAAATTTAAATCGACTATAAATTGCGGTACGTATTGCTGGCAAAATTTGCCAAAAATGGCATTCCAATTAGAAATTTTAAGCGTTCTTGAAGGAAAGCAACGATGAAAATTCCCATGGAGGCAACGCTTGCCTCGATACATGAATCATCAAACACATGTAAGGGGTAAATGTAATTATAAAGTGATCCATTTGTTTAAATTGTGCATTACGCTAAATTTAAAGATGAAGAAAATCATTAAAAGATTTAGTTTTAAATTTCATTGCAGTGTTTTTTATTTTTTAACTCCTTTATAATTTTATCAGAACTTACACCCGACCAAGAAGTGCTTTTGTATATTGTCTATTAATTTTTCTTAGAACTATGTATTTTATTCGACTAAGTTATCGAACACTAAATAAAAAAATTAAAATTTCTTTAATATATTTAGGAAATTACAAAATAAAGATTTTCTTTAAACCAGCGTTTCACAACTGAGATCCATTGAAGTTTTAATAGGGTGTTAAAGAAAAAAATGGGTCCGTAATATGGACTAAGGAGGCTTATGAAAAATATTATTAATAGTGTAATTAAATAATAATAAAATAAGCTAATGTCTTATAGAAATGTCCAAAAATTTGCAGTTAGTATTTTTGTAACATTCTTTAATTCGAGGAGAAAAAACTTTTGCTCATAAAAAATTTTCGAGAAGAAATACTAAATTGTATGTCATTGTTTTTGCATTATCTTATCTAGTGAAATGTGGTTTTAAACGTATAACATAATTTCTTATCGAGAAATTATAATCAATTCGATACATTAAAAATAGTTGATCTTCGTTAAATTTCATACAATTTATGGCAGATATTAATATAGTAGCATCAAATCAGCTACAAGGATCTTGTTAATAAGGCATATTTATTTAATAGTTTTTTTATTTATTGAATTTTTTTGTAATTTTATCACATGTTTATATTATAATGTATTTGCTCAGTTATTATCTTTAAAAGTCAGGGCTCCCCATACTCGTATTAAGACTGGTACGTTCCACAAGCAAAATAGGATTGTGGAAAACTCTTCCTTGAAAGATGCATAAGCTACGAAGAACAAATACATCGGGGTTAAATAGAAATACCTTATAATTTTTAGTATACTTACCTCCTTTTTGATTTCTTCGTTTTCTTCCATAAGCTCTTCGCACAAAGCCTCAGACTGGGCCAGCTTGATCTTCAGTGTCTCGACATTCACATTTGACATGCTTGAACCTGCAGTTTCCTGTTTCTTAGCAAGCTCCTGCTTCAATTTGTTCATTTCGTCTTTAAGTTCTTTTGACTCTTTTTTCAGATTCTTGGATTCTAGTTTGCTATCTGATAGTTCTTGCTTGAGCTTCTTGGATTCGAGCTTATTATCTGCCAATTCTTGCTTGAGCTTCTTGTTCTCGTTTTTAACTTCTTCCTGGGAAGACTGCATTTCCATCAGTTTGTTCCTCATCTTGGTCAGTTCTTGCGCTGTTTTCTCCAGTGCTTCTTTGTCCTTATCCAAAAGAGCTTGCTGCTTTTTTTGTAGGTCAGTCTTCTCACGCTCCAGCCGGACACAGGCATCTTCTTTCGTTTTAAGTTGCTTTTTGAGGCTTTCTACCGTGTCCTGGAGTTCCTTGATCTTGTTTTCGAAATCTTTCTGGGCTTTGCTGGTGACCTGTTCATTGAGAAAGCAAAAATGAGTGAAATTTGTATGAATATTATTCTAATACAAAAAATAAACTTGTGTTGGTGTTAAATTAAGGCCTTAAAAATTGAATCAAAATTTTAAAAAATAATAATCTCAATAAAAAAATGTTATTCTAAATGCTTAAAAAAACATGTGGGATTTAGTTTTTTTTTAAAATATATATATTCTATGTTTAGTTCTTACTTCTTGTTTTTTTTTTAAATTACTACAAAACAATTTTAAGTTTAGAAAAATTTAAGCTCTTATTTAAAGTTTCATGTGAATTGCAATATTTTACAAGAGAAAAGACTTTTAATATAAGTTTCAACATTTCTGGTTCTCTAGGAAATTTATTTATATATCCTAATAAAACCCTTTTTTAATTTCTCTAAGAGTCAAAATTTTTCATTTAGTCAAATTAGATTATTAGCTCGTACTAAAATGTTGCCCTATTGCGTGTTGACGGTATTAACACTCCAGAATCTAAGTCACAGATAATGAGAATCTTCAGACAGCTCTATTCTTTTCTAAATTTTTAGAATATGGTTGATAAAAACTTCGAAGATCAGTTAGCATCAAAGCAAATAAAGACTCATCCGCAGGATTCATCATGGGAGGGGGAGATTACTTGAGACTTCTAATGGGTTGTCTTTATAATGTTATTTGCAACTGCAAGTCTTAATTTCTTCTTTCTTACAGAAGAAAAGTGATATGTTAATAAAATTGATTAGACAAAGAAAAATGACGAGTGAATACAGTTGATAGTGAAAAAGCTGAGACAATTAATCAAAATGTCGTAAGTTTATTACAACCAAGTTAATATCTAGAGTTCTATTAGAAGGGTTAAGGTGGTAATTTACACTCAAGATTTAGAATGTATGAGAGTATCATCTAATCGAATCTGTTTGCCTACATCTCAGTTTGTTTGTGAGAAACATACAAATTTTAATCTTTATATAGTTGAATCGCGTCAAAAGGTCTCCCCCCCCCCTTGAATTAAGTTATTTGGTTATTCACTGATATAAACAAAATTGTTAATATCAGTGATTCGTTATGGTTATTACACCTACAGTCGTATCGAGTTTGATCTCAGGAATGGAATCTTCATCTCAAGACTTAAGATTCCCTTTACAGACTAATGCAATGAGTATTGAGATGCACCTATTTCTCAATCAAACTGTGAAAAATTCACTTAGAGGATCAGAAATAGGTTTTCAAACATATTAATTCGTAATTTTTTAACTCTTTAAAATAGTATCTAATCTGGGAAAATATTAGTCAGACGACCAGTAATTCTCTTGCTTAAAATTTAATCGACGGAAATTTGATTTGAAGGGAAAAAAATAACAGAGACTGCTGTTTTTTCTTTCAGTTAGGCCTAAATGTCTATAGAGTGATGTAGATTAATCGAGTGTTTAGTATATCTTCGCATCTCGAAGCTCAGGGATGTTTGTTAGAGACGGACTACGTAATTTTGAGCCACGGTCAAGTGACGAAGATCACACCTGATCAAATACTCCGTTTTCTAAATTTCCACACGATGACAACTTGAAGACTTAAATATTGACAGATTTCACGTCCATCCGCCTCTCTACAAAGCGAATCTTTAGAAAAATCAGGTTAGAAAATAACGATTCTCACAGAAGCAGTCCTGTGCAGCGTGGTGTAGAGGTTATAAGGTGAGGTATCAGCTCAGAGGGATGTTACTTAACCATGAGAAGAACCCTCAAAAAGATGACCTTATTATAAGCATTTAATGTTATGTTAAAAATTACATCTATCAGTTATCACCAATTGTTAAGGCTCTATGAATATTTATTTAATTTTTAAAATCTAAACTATATTGCATTTATTGTAATACGATAAAGTCCACGTAAAAGAATGGAAAAGTAAACAAAAATGTTTCTTGAACTTACTTCCCAATTTCGAAGATATTTTTATTCCTACTTTTGTGATTTTGTGTTGTTTTTGAATCTTTAAGGCCTTAGGCCAGTGATGGCGAACCTATGACCCGTGGGTCAGCCACTAACCCACGCAAGCTTTTTAACTGACCCACGACTGCTAGACAATCACTTGTTTGCTTACGTGGGTTTATTTAGATTTTCTAACTTGTGTGGACTATTTATATTCTATTTGTATTTTTTTAAGTCCTGTATTGACACAAAATCAATTTAAAGGCTGTCTATAACCTTTAGTTTAATCATTATAGTTCCAAAGTTACGAAAATGACAACAAATGTATATGAAGATATGTAGTATTTGAAATAAAGCAGAAGTGTTTACAAAATATCAAATAAAATGTATAATTTTACTCACATTGGGTTTGTTGAAAAAAATCGACTAACAAAAGCAAATAATCATATTTAAAGAACTTTCTTCGGATGAAATGCACTTTTGTAAGGTTATGTTCAGTTATGTTTGTAGAAAGAGACTTCCATAGCACTTGTATTGTCTCTTCACTGTTTCACCCTATGAGATGCCAATGGGGGCCACATGCATATGTCTTTTATTTTCTATAATAGCAATTTTTGGCTCGCAATTTAAGGCGCTTGCCCCAGTCAGTACCAGTGTTGTACTTACATTTCGAATGTATTTAACAGTAATGTGTAGTATGTATTTATGTATATGTGTGTATTAGGCATGTTAATACAAAATTTCTTCTCAAATTATTGTATTCTAAGTATAAATATTTTTAATTGTAGCCCGTATAATGTCGGCGGCTAAAAAACTAAAAACAAGCTGTACAAGTTCCAGGCCATATCAAACTCAAAGGTTTGATAAATATGGGGGGATTAAAATAAATAAAATGGTATACGTATAATTTGTGCTGAAAAAGAGAATCCACGTACATATAATGTAAAAAGACATTTTGAAACGTTGCATTCATATCTCGGCATGTCGGCAGATGAAAATAGAAAAATTTATTCCTTACTAAAAAAAAATAATAAGATAGAGAATTTTTCTTAAAGCAGTGTTTAAAAAAGTTTTTTGGTTCCAAAATTAACATTATAGCTGCTAGTTTCTAAGTTGCCCATTGCATTGCTCGCAACGGGAAACCCCTTTCAGCAGAAGCATTTGTTTAAAAAAAAGCGTTTTTAGAATGTAGTCCTACATTGTTTGCTGATTTTAAAGAAAAATGCTTGATTATAAAGCGTATAAATGAGTTACCTATAAGTCGCAATATAATTAAAGATCGAGTAATAGAATTGGAAAAAAAATATTTTTTTCGCGCAAATACATAACGCTTTAAATTATGCAGAAATGTATTCAATTGCCTTAGATTAGATAAATAATATAAATGGTTATGCACAATTTGCTGTTTTTGCTCGGTATAAGTTTGGAAATATAATGAAAGAAGTGTGTTTTTTAATGAAACTAATAACGTTGAAAGGAAAGTGTACCAGTCTCCAGAAAATAGTTTCTGTAACAACAGACGGTGCACCTAATATGGTAAGGGAAAACATTGGATTTATTCAGCATCTTAAGCAAAATATTTCACATTTCCTGATTGAATTTCATTGTATAATACACCAGCAAGTTTTATTTTCGAAGCAGGATTTAAAAACATTTTCCATTGTACTGTCAGTTGTTATAAAAATAATTAACTTTATAAACGTAAGAGCTTTAGAAAAGACAATTTGTATAATTCTTAGAGGAAATTGAATGCCAATATTCAGGGATTTTGACATACATCAACGTGCTATGGCTTATTTTCGGTGAAGTCCTTCATCGCTTTATAACGTTATTAGAAGAAATTAAGATCTTTTTAATTGAAAAAACAATAGTATTGATGAATTATCGAATATAAATTAACCAACTGATTAAATGTTTTTAGGAGACACTCAGAATTTTAATGAACTGAATAAAAAACGTGGAATAGTTGTTTTAACAATTTTTGAAAATATTAAAATATTTATGACGAAACTTGACATCTTTACTAAGGATTTGGAAATGAAAATCATGAAATATTTTCCTCAATTACAAAAACATTTTCAAAACACAATAATTTTCGAAAACTCTGTTGACATTTAAGAAAATGCAATTAAAAAATATGTAATGATTATGCTGGAACTAAAACAAGGTTTTGAAGAGAGATTCAATGAATTTAACAGTTTGGAAAATACATTTCACTTTATTTTAACAATGGTGTTAACCGAATTTATGTGGCTAGGTATGGAATTAGTTGAACTTCGAAGCAGCGTAGTGTGTAAAACAAAATTTAAAGATTTGATTTCTGACGTAGAAAGAGAAAAATTGCGTGAAAATCTTGCAGATACTAGTAATCCCACAGAAAAAAATTGAAAATATTATATTATACGCATGGGATTTTTTACCAAATAATTTATGTCTATGCAAAAACTAGAGTGAAAAATTGTTTCTTCTTAAACCAGTGGTATTCAAACCGTGTTCCGCTGAACCTTGGGGTTCCACTTAACAAACCTAGGGGTTCAACGAGTTGAAAAATGGAAAGAAAAATTATAAATTGTGTATGCAAAATAGATTCATATTCTCTATTAAGTTTGAACAAACACGAAATATCTAAATCCTTGCTTGTCAGCGCAAGTCACACGTACCACGGTAAAAAAAATTTAATAAATATGCGATTTGGACAGCCTCTTTTTTTGCGTATTTTTTAGAACTTTTAATTCTTTGCATATGCAAGTAGGGAGCCATTACAAGGGATACACTATGGCAGAAATTAAACCTAATTAAACCTTCATTTGTGTTTCATGATATTCTTTAGAAAGAATAGAGTAAAATAATTTAGAAAATAGTGGTTATGTTGTGGCAACTTTATTTCGGAATTTCTTATTTAGTTCCAGAATTGATACGGATAAGACAGAAACTTGAGAATCTTGATTTTGTGTTAAAACAGCACAAGTGTGTTTCAAAAAATTTCTCTTTAGGTTCAAAAAATTTTGCAGCGTTTTTAGAATTAATGCTCACGTGTAAGTTAAAAAGACAAAAATTATGCGTTTGCGTAGTTTTTTTAAAAAATTTTTTTTTAACTTTTAGTAAATTACGCGGACCATCCCCAAAAGCCCTCGTGTCGCTTAACAGTGGGACGTTAATATTCACTCACTCACTCACTTTAACTTTTAGTGTTATATGCGTAAACTTCCATCATTATCGCTTGCTTCTTAGGTTATTTTTACATATTGATAAAAAGGATTAAGTGTGCGTTTTTTTTAACTCGAGTGCACCATAATTTTTCACAAATATTTTTGATCAACGTTATTATTTAATGAAAAAATTTTATTCGTTTCATGTTGGAAAAAAAATTTTAGTCGCTTATAAAAACCTATAGAAGTCCACATAAGATAAGGAATGTGAAAGTTCTTTAAAGAACATCCAATGATTATTTACTATACGTAAAAGAATTCCAATAACACTAACTTTGATCGAAATTGAAACAAAATGTGGCTATAATATCTTTCACGGTTTGAAATTTTCTCGCACATGTTGAAGGACAATAATGATCGAAGATAATATTACTTTAATTGGTTAATTCTTTTGTATTATTCTTCTCTTATTCTGCTGTGAAAAATGATTAGATTCGGGAACTTATTTTCTTCGAAAGCGAACGCAGTGAAGTATTACCAAAAATATGGTCTAATACGTAAGTACCCGAAAGACTATCGAGATTAGCAGAATAAGAAACGTAAAGGAACTGCTAGACAACATATAGATTCGTACTTATTTGTATTCATGGGGTGGCACCTACATAAGTAAAACTATTTTGCCATAATTTTGAACACAAGTACTGTGTTACGGTCATCTTAATACTGTAGTTATTAGATCTTTCGTTTATTTCAAGTGTACACGTTTTTCTTAAGTGCAATATTTATTTCTTCTAAATCTACGCTAGTTTATTTGTATTCTGCTACAGTCTTAGGCGTGATTAAAATCACACCAAACAGGCTACGCTACAGACAGAATGTAGATATTATTCAAGATGGCCGCCTCGCACCTCGCGAAATATGAAGAATAAAAAAATATTACTGAAACTTGAGGAAACAGCTGAGAACTGTAGAATTACAACCATTTAAAACGATTAAAAAAGTGTAATAAAAAGAAATTCCTTTTATTTTCCAAGTAAGAAGGCGCAGAAAAGTGAAGAGGGAAACTGAATGTGAAGAATTTTCAAATGTTTGTAGAAAAAGATATTAAAATAAATGTAAGCAGTAAATTATTAAAAATATATAAATAAATAAAGTGAGGATGAAAGAAGAATTAAATACTAAAAAAGCGATTTCATTATAGGAAGTGAAAAAAAAAATTAGAAATCATCATTAAAAATAAAACTAGAAATAAGCCATTTACTATAATTAAAAAAAAAGAGTTCTGTCTGTCAGAGATGGAATTCACCACACAAAATTCAACCGCGCAATTTATTACTTTATTAAGAAAAAGTTATTGAGATTTATCACATTTCCCATTGGGTGAAATCAGTAAAATATTAACTAAGTTGCGAAAAAAGAAACTCAATACCTTAAAAAAATGAAATTGACCAAAAGAGCGAAGACTAGATTTTAGTATATTACTATTTCGGGTATGCCGTGGAACCTTAAAAGCTTGAAGAATTCAAATTACTTCTGCCTTAAATATTTTGTTCCTTTTTAATTAGAAAATGTTAACGGCACATACAGCCTTCAATAGCTCAATTACTTTTATATAAAAATATGTTGATGAAATAATGAAATATACCACTCTACTGAGATACATCAAAAACTTTTTTTTTCATTTAAAATTGTCTGAAAATAACTAAAAACAAGTTCAAACTCACTATCACTGTACAATAGCGAATCGATTATATCATTAAAGCCTTTCTGAGTAAAAATGGTAGAGAGAGAGAGAATCTGACGTTTTTATTATATTAATATAGCTTCATTTTTTCTTAGGAAACCGTCGTCGCTTAGGAAGCTCACGCTTTTATTGTATCCATTTACCTTTTCTCCGTCTTTGGAAACCGTCCTCATTTAGGATGTTGACTCAAAGTTTTATCGTTTTTTTGGTGACCGTCCTCATTTAGGATGCTGACTCATAGCTTTACCCTGTCTTTGAAGATTGTGCTCATTTAGGATGCTGACTCATAGCTTTACCCTGTCTTTTTGAAAACCGTTCTCATTTTGGATGCTGACTCATAACTTTACCTTGTCTTGGAAACTGTTCTCACTTGGGAAGCTCACGTTTATATTGTATCCGTATACCTTTGCCCTGTCTTTGGACAATATCATTCATTATGGGTACTGACGCACATCTTTACCCTGTCTTAGGAAACTGTCTTCGCTCAGGATGCTGACACAAAACTTCAGTTTGCCTACAGACACCATCTTCATTTAGAAAGCTGACGTATTTATTGTGTCTACAAAGCATTACTCTGCTTCCGCCCACCGTTTTCGCTTAAGAGACAGAAGTTGACATTTTTATTGCATTAAAATCGCTTTAATTTTCTTTCAGATATCGTTTGCGAATGCATTACTGAATTATTTTATTAATAAAAATATGCTCATATTATCTTTCAGTAAATAAATTGTAGGGTTTCAAAGCAGTAACCATGTTTGATAAAAAAAGATCTTAGCTTTAATGTCTTATAACTATCCATTTTTTATTTTTTTTATTTTAAATCGCTTTTAAATAATAATTTACCCCAATTATATTAATTCCTTATTTATAATAAAAATATATATCTCGCCAAAAATATTATCGTTAAGATATGTCTGGAGTAAATTTGCAGCAGTAAATTTTTTCCTTTCAATTATAAAAGAATTTAAAATATTTCTTTAAAAAAAGTTATTAATCCCAGTAAAACTTCTTCATTTTTGATTCTTCCAAATAATTTGATAGAAGAATATGGAATATGACTGCATACAACTTTAACAGATCTAGACTTTGCCATTTTATTTCAAAAAATGCAGGTATATATATATATATATATATATATATATATATAAGGGAAGGTAGCACTTGTATATATATAAAATATGTATATACTAATAAATAATACTTCACACTATACACTCATGGACAAAAAAAATTACCGCACCAAGAAATAATTGCGGGATTGTCACGAAACTTGGCATGAAGTTACATGTCGGGGAGATATGCAAATGATTAGAAAAGCAGCGTGATTGCGCATTACGTATAGAAGGTAGAGGGCGTTTAACGTTTCTCTCCGTTGAGTATAAAACAGGTAACCAAAGCTTGTTTGAGTGTGCTGAATCGCTTACAAAGGAAGCACTGAGGTAGACATGCCATTACGCAGTTTTCGAAGACAATATGAGCAGCTGTCGCAGTTTGAGAGGGGGAGAATCATTGGCATTTTGGAGGCTAGGTAGTCAGCTAGGCAAGTAGCCCACGTCAATTAGGCCGCTCTGATTGTGTTGGGAGGAGATGTCGGATCCAGGGGATCCAAGAGATGTCATTTACACGAAGACCAGGTTCAGGACGCCCTCGACAGACCAGTCGTCGAGAAGACCGTCATATCGTAAGAAATGCTCACGTGCAGCCAACTGCCTCATCAGCCGCCATCGAGGCACTTATAGCACCTTCACTAGGGTCCCTGTGTCTTCTCGAACCATACGAAGGCGCCTGGCTGAAGGACATTTGGGATCGCGGCGCCCATTACGTGTGCTGCCCTTGATGCCCACCCATCGACGCCTCCCTTTGGAGTTGTGCCACGCACGAAGAAATTGGACTGCAGCGGAATGGAACCAGGTTGTCTTTAGCGACGAATCCAGATTCAACTTCAGCAGTGATGACAATCGTGTTCGTGTGTGGAGACCCCGTTGTGAACCCCTCAATCCTGCCTTTGCTTTACAGTGACACACCACTCCCACAACTGGTGTGATGGTATGGGATACCATTGCCTACAGCACATGGTCACCCTAGTATTGATCCGTGGTACCATGACAGCCCAGCGGTATGTCCATGATATCCAGCAACCACATGTTTTGAGACTCATGCAACAGCTCCCAGGGGCCTTTTTTAACAAGACAATGCTCGGCCTCTCAGGGAAAAAGTGTGTCACAAGACTGTCTCCGCACTGTTACTACCCTTCCTTGGCGTGCCTGATCCCCAGATTTGTCTCCAATCGAGAATATCTGGGATCATTTAGGACGGCGAGTTGGGCATCCCACGAGTTTAAACGAACTAGACTCCAGGTTACAGCAAAAATGGAACGAAATGTCTCAAGACATCCTACAGAATTTGTGTGTCTCAATGCCCGATCGTATCGGATCGTGTATTCGCGCAACAGGGTATTAAATCCTCCGTTCTTTTGTCTTTTTCTCTGAAATAAATGATTCTTTTCCTTTGATTTTCTAATCATTTACTCATATCAGAGTAGTCATTACGTATGTAAAATTTAGCTTCATTTTGACGACTCTTTCTTGGTGCGCTAATTTTTTTTCCTATGAGTGTATATAATATGCAATTTTCGTTACTCCTTGTTCATTCGAACACTCATTGTCATTTGCACTAAACACTTCAGAACATTTAGCCCTACTAAATAGTTTTAAATCGTCAAATCTCGCTTATTTTTACTCGCTAAGCCAATAGAATTTAAAGATGTTTAGTTTTAAAAATACTTAGTTAACTCTGATGCAAAGGGCATTAGTGACCCACGAGCTAGTACTAAAAAAGATATGAACAAAATTTGACCCACGTCTCAAAAAAGGTTCGCCATCCCTGCCTTAGGCCATCCTAGAATTTTCGAAAAATTGATTTTTTTACTTCTTATTTTAAATGGTCCCCTAGGATTTCAAAAATGATGTCCCAAAATATTATGGCAGGGAAATATCTGTAAGTACTCGGTTTTCGAATTTTAGTACAAGGCTGCCCGGTAAAACGGATGTAGCTACAGATCTTGTAGTTTTGTGTGTTAAATGATCGGTTTTCTTCAATTTTGCACATAATAAAGGCAATGAACTTAGAAATAGGCCCCTGGAGATTGACAAACAGCGCATAAAGCTTGCAGAGAGATCGCTATCTGACCGGGTAAAAGAGGCAAATAAATTCAAGATCAAGCAGAAAAGAAATGCAAGAACAGGACGATAATCTGGAAGGCCAATGTATGTTGCAGGCATCTCAGATTAAAGGTATTTCAAAGTTATTCATGATTTTCTACTACTCAAAACTTCAAACGCGTTTATCTCAAAATTGCATTTTTTAAGTTTGCCGGACATATAACTCAAACAATTTTTAACCGATTCACTTGAAATTTTGAATATAACTTGAAAAATACATTTTTTATGGAAGTACGTAGGATTGCATAGTTCATTTGTTATCAACAATTATCTCACGATTTTTAGGCAAATTTTTCACCTTCCATTTTAGAAGTACGCCATTTGGTCAAAAATAAATATATCACTAAAATTTTACGTACTTCTATAGCAGTGAAAAAAAACTCATAGGATCATTATGATTAAAGAATTACAGGAGCTGCTAGTCCGGTCGTGAACCCTGAAAAAACCGAGACATCATCGCGAAAATGCTGCACAGACGCCATTTTGATATTAATCGCTTCAAAAAAATTATTGTAAACAGTCACTGATATGTATGATAACACCCCGTTTTTGTAATCTCGATTTATTTGTATTATTTTTTTTAAAAAAACCCCAAAAGTATATTTATTTATTTATTGGCCTCTAGAGTGGCCTAAGGTCTTAAAGCATTTTAAAATACATTCTAAAATCGAAAGAAAAATACATTCGATAGAGGAACGTATTTTAACTTTTATTCTTTCAGTTGTTCTTTACTAATTTCCAACAAACTCACTCTCTAATCTAGATTTGAGAAAACAAATAAATACTCAATAGGATTAACATTACGCTCACTAATTGAAAATCACTAGCTAACTGGCAGATATAACTTTAAAAAAAAAAGAAGAAATGAGGAGGTCTAAAGCAATACTTTCCTTTACTTGATTAAAATTACTTTCCAGCAAACGATATGGCTTTTAATTATCTTTCTCGAAAAAGAAATACGAGCTCTTCCCTGTCATGTCAAATTTGGTTGATTAAAGGAGAATGTGGAGTATAAATGACTTTTCTTAATCCTTAGAATTAGGTTATTGTAGCATCATTCCGCTGCACAAGCCAAGTTTTCTCTAGAAAAAGCAAAAGAGTTTCAATGCTATCCACCGCTCGAATGAGAATTATGATATACATTTGGAGCTGTGAAACTATTTTTGTCCGTTATATTATAATAATGAATATTTCTTCCAATAGCTTGAAACTAATTTTTTCAACCAAAAATCAACTTTCAGGCCAAAATCTAATTTCATTATTACAAATACTTTTATGGGCAAAAATTAAGCTGGACGAAGTCCCCCCCCCCTACTAACGTTGAACTGAACACCATGATAAGCTATTGAAAAGGACTTCGTTTGCACATGTCAAGAGAGTTACGTTTGTTCTTTATTTCATAGATTCTATACCATACTTGAATTCATTTTGCGATTTAGTTGGTACTACAACGAGGCAATCTCCATTACTCCACCCATTGTCTTAGAGGAGAGGTAACCATCTCAGGTGTCGTCTTCGTCATTTGATTGAGGTTTATAATTAATTACGAAGCTCTTTGTAAATAGTACGTTATTCCAGTGAGGGGAAGTACAAATAAATTAAATGATTATTATCTTGAAAAGTGAATTTTGAATTCACATTTCATAGGGTTTGTATTGTAGATCTAGAAGTTCTAAGCGGGATTAAAATATTGTACAAGTAGTTACAGTTTTATGAGACGTTTACGTTTCAGAGAGAAAGAGAGAGAGAGAGAAAGAAAGAGAGAATAAGAAAGAGAGAGAGAGAGAAAGAGAGAATAAAAAAAGAGAGAGAAAGAAAGAGAGAATAAGAAAGAGAAAGAGAGAGTGGGGGAGAGATGAGAAATCTTTAATACCAAAGAATTTTCTCAACAGCCATTTTTGGATTATACCAAACAAAATAATATATGTCTAAAAAATAAATATTTATATCCAGTCCTTTTTTCCATTTATACGTGAAATGTATAAATCCAAATTATCATAATTATAATACTACCAAACCTTTTAAAACTATTTTAGACGGATTTTCTTTTTTGAATTTATGGTAAATGTTACACTACTTTAGTGCAAGTGTGCGTGAAAAAAATTAAGTTGTTGCCCATTTATTAACTATCGCATCAGCATTTATATAAAAAAATATTTTTTTACACCTAACAATCATACTTTTGAACAACACTAAAATATTCGAAAACGACAACTGATTAAAGAACGAATATGTTTTTAGTTTCAGTTTAAACATCATAGCTTAAAAATATCATTCAACCGTATAGGTCTCTATCTTTCTAAAGACATCTTTAGAAGATTTAACTTCATATTTTCTTATACATTTTTATAGTAATAATTGTAACAGATTTTTGTTTCATTATATATTAATTGTTTGCTATAATATTTTATTGATAACTGGCTCTGCAACTGATTTAAGATAGAAATTTGTGCTTTCAAGAAGTATTTATAATTCTAATTTTGCTGGAGTTTATAACATGTTTATGTGATCAGCATCTTGTTTCAGTAATGTTTGTAGAATGATTGAATACAATTGGTCATAAATGATATCGGAACTTTATTCGGTGTAAAAAGTTAATGGAATATTAAAATAAGTTCTTTTGAAATTCTTGTTCTGAAACACGCAGCAGCTTAACTAACCAAGCGGCCCTACTAACCTAACTTTTACTCTCAACTGATCGAGCTACGCAATATCTAGTGTTAAAACTTAAGTTTAGATTGTATCATGACTGGGTGCTATGAAAGTGCACCTTACCACCTCCATTCAAGAAAGACGAACATTGTTATGATGAAATGCAGAAGTGGCACTTTTCCAATAGTTTGAACGTCATGCATTCATCTTGTGCTTGTCATGCGAAATTTCTACTAAGTGTTCGGGGTCCTGGAAGGAACCACTGGAGGAAGAGGAGTTTCGAATCCTTATTGGTTGTCTCCCATCCATCATGTCTGCGTTGAAAACTATCTTTTTATTTCGACTACGTATCCAGTTCTGCTAACGAGGATGGCAGGTTGGATTTTCAAAAAAAAGTTTACACACCAGTTTTTAGCTCCTTTGATACATAAATGGTTCAATTTATGTATAGATATGCTTTAAAACAATATATGATTGAATTTGAAATCTTTCATTCAGAATGCAGTTTTTTAAATAACTTTTTGCATTGATATGAAATTCTAAAATGATTTTTTTTAATCGCTTGAAGAGATAAGTGGGAAAATGAAAATTTTCCACGTTAGTTTTCCGTAATAGTCATTTTAGTGTAAGGTAAACAAATCTATTCTTAACAAATTTAATCTTAATTTATTAACTTAGTTGGCACAATATTCGACAAAGAAAATTGCACGCATAAACAATAAGCAAAATTAAAAATTCTAAATTCAGCGCAATGTAATATACATCTCCTTTCAAACTAATTTTTGTTTGCAGAATTATATGATATACTTTTAGAATGTTAAATTATTATTTTGTGCATGATTAGATCTGAAAAATGCAAACGTTACATTCAGTTTTTTTTATATCTTTTACCAGTTTAGAACATTTTTTTTTTCAGTAGCAGATGTACAATTACTGAAATTTTATTTTATTGTTTAATATTTAGAAATTTTGTTGGCCATTAGCTTCCATTTTATTTGCATTGTACTAATGACTTTTTATTTATTTTTTATTATATTCATTGGATTCAGAATAAATATTACTTTAGAAAACAAGAAAAATTCCTTGAGAGTCAATATCACTATTCAAAATAATATTAATAAATACAAAAATAAAAGTATGTGTGTAAATTTTGTAGAATAAATCAACAAGTTATTCATCTTAGAATTTGACTTTGTATCTTTATAAACAAATATTTCAAATCACTTAAACTAATATTTAACCATATACCAAGATAATATTTTCAGTTATTTTAAAAAAAATTCAGATGAGGAATTCAATTGAAAATAACCTTATCTCGTTTTTTTATCACTAAAAGCTGGTAACATTATACAATTGTTTCTATGATTGTTTTTAGTTGTATTGATAGACTATATAACAAAGAAGCTAAAATACTGTTAAAATAAGCATAACTTGAACTTTAAAAAAATCTTTTAATCCTGTATTTAAATTTAGATTTAAATTTAGAATAGACACGTGTCCAAATAGCATGAGAAACTCGCCTGAAAGTCAGGCTAAGAATTTATTTTTTTTTTAAATTTTCATCAAACGTGTTTACAACTTTCAGTTTGAGAGAATTACAAGTGCAAGCTTCTGCTTAAGAAAAACAAAATTAACTGGAAAAGATACAAATTGCTACTTCTACTAAATCTAAATCTAGACTCGCCGTATCGCTATTAGCGTCAGCAATTATACAACTGAATTGCAATATCACCTGCACACCGTCTCCACTCAATTACGCTCCTTTTTTTCTTTCCCTCTAGTCTTTATCTGTCATCTCTCTTTCTTGATTATTTAGAAAGGAAACACATAAAAGAAAATTAGAAGGTACTGTTCTTTTAACTTCTAACATGTTTGAATAAATTTCGAACCATAAACGTGGCCTCGTTGGAACCGGTACAAAAATTTAAAATCTTACAAAAGAAAAACAAAAAAGAACGAACTTTCTAAAACTAAATACTTAGTTCAAATCAAACTAATAACAACTATAGCTATACAAGAGCATTGTTTAAATGCTTTAAATTGTAAATTACGTCTTTTTCTTTTCAATTTGGAGCAATTAAATACTCTAGCATAGTTCTAGTATACATTTGTTCATTACTAATATAGTTTGGCATGTATGGATGAGAGGAGTGAAGGTTGGCAGCCTAGATATCAACCTCGTTGTCTGATCGTGATTCAAATTATGACGTAATTGGCGGGACCAGTAATCTCAAAGAAATTTTTCCTAACTCTGATTGGCTAAATTAATATAGACTGGTTTATAAAGTTTTATTAGATTGCAAGATCATGAGAAAAAATTTAAGCTGTTAGTTTTCATGACAGTGAAACTTTATATTTTAATTGAAACATTGATTAAAAAAACACTCACACAAACTTTAACATAAGAAAATGTTAATATTTATTTTCAAAAATTTCATTTTTTTTTGTATTTGTGCTCAGCACATTTTTATATAAAAAAGATTATCAATTCGTTAATATATTTATTGAAGTAGCAAGTTGAAACCCAATAATATCCAGCAGCTTAGAGAAGCCACTGGTTTTTGGATTCGAATAAATTTAAGATTCCACCGAAATGAATGTTTGAAAAAATGAAAAATTTTGATTATAAAATCTAAGGTGGCTTCAAAACTCGAATATAAGAAATTTTCGCAATTCCCCCCCCCCTTGGTTATATTTTATGCATTAGCTAGACTACCTCAAGTGATAAAATTAATATGTAATAAATACAAAAATGACATTGTGATGATTATAAAAAATTTAATTACAAAATAACCCAGTGATTTTGTTAAATAAAATTGATTAATTATAACTAACTGAGATAATATGAAACATCCTATATTTTGGTTTTAGTTTTTTTTATAAAGATTACGAGAGTTTTGAAATGGTCTAAGCTCCTTCATTTGATAAATGCAATCGCATGTTTCTTGTTGAATTCAAATCTGATATTAGATTTTTTTCTTGCCGTTGAACTTGTAAAATTCAGGTACAATTTCACATTTAATACTTTGGTAAATATATTCAAATATTAAGATTCTTTTAAAAGTTTTCAAAATAAAAAAAATCTTATGTTATACGTGTACTTTTAAATCACACGAGTGCCTTTTCATTGCCTGTATATGTTATTATTGTTTATATTTTGTATTATTATTGTTTATTAATATGTAATTTTAAAAAAAAAAAGTTTCCGATAGAGCAAAAATTGGTTACTGTAAATCACTTTAACTGATTGGCTGGAAACATGTGATTACGTTTATCATGTGACTATGACATCATATTAATTTATCCCATTGGGAACACTACAATTTTAAGTTATGTTTAGACCGCAAGAAAGACGAACAAGTTGACGCATCTATTTTCGTATATCCTCACAGTATCATAAAAATAACATAGGAAATAAAATGTCAAATCATGGGCTATTAAATGAAGATCCCGATTTCCTTTTTAGATTACTGAGGCAATTCGAATTGAAATCCTCCTTTTTTTCCATTTCCTCTTCCTGATATCTGCGTCATCAGTTATTGGCAAAATTACGCAAAATATCAAACGCATTCCATTTAAATATGCATATTTCAAAACAAAACAAAAATTCTTAGTAACGAATTACTTTGGGGAATAAATTTTGCCAATTTGTCTAATAAAAACTGTGCAAAATAATTGCATTACTTGAAACTTTGGTAGAATTCAGAACCAATACCTAATTTATTACTGAGTTTTAAAATGACCTTTGGTTATTAGTTTATCAGCCTAAAGTTAAAGGAATGGATTTTTATCCAAAAATCACACATACGAGTATAGGACAAATGTAAAGAAAATTATAAGATGCCAATCAAGAATCGACATGGAAATATCTTAACAATTTTATTGATTTTTGGGAAGCGTTATTTAGTTTTTCTTATTAATATATTAGAAATTTTTCATTATGGCATCTTACTTTGTGAGCCTAATATATTGTTTACATTCAAGCAATAATAGTATAAGACAATAAATTCCATTTTTATTCTACATAATTTCTGATAGATAAAGGGTCATTAAGGTAGCAAACGGGATATCAAATAATTTGAACCCAATCACTGCCTAATATTACGAAAAACACATATTACAAAATTACAAAAGATAAATAAAAATGTATTTAATAAAATTGATAAAAAATATGTATTTTTGGGGCGAAAAAATCTTGCCAATGTGTACAAATAAATTTGTAAGATATTGTTGATTATCTCATTCTGCTTTAAGACGTTGCGATGTTTCGAATAACAAGATTTTCATTCATTCTCATATATTAATAAGAGAACTTTGTTTTTTCCGTATCTGACTTTGTTTTATCAGTTTCACTTACACAGTGGTTATCATTGCACGAGCTATGTTCCCTACAAATTCTCGAAAATTTCTAATTTACTAAACGTAATATTCACAGAAAAAATTTTAGAAGCACAATTTTATCATTGGTCACCAAAATCTAACGACATTTTATGCGACATCTAAATAATTATAAACAAAAATTTCAGCAAATTAGAGTTATTATTTTCAAAATTATAACTTTGAACAAAATAACTGTTTCAAAAAAAGATGTTTCAAGCTTGCAGTTATAATCAAGAGAGAGTTGAGAGTGAGATTAACAGTAATCATTCGGATGTAAATTACAAGTTATTGTATTAAAAAATCATTTGTGTTTCTCTATAAATCAAAAGACATTTATTGAAATTAATATGCATCCATATCGAATATGTTTTAAATTTTTGTCCACGTACTTTTAATTTCTTCAGCAATGTCATAACCGTGGTTATGGTCACGAACTCGTGACCGGTGTTTCACGAGTTGGAGCTCTAGTGCCACTAAAGACCCGCCGTTGAATGCCTAATGCACATTAAATCTGTCGAGGCTCAAAGTTCTACCTTTGACGCGGTGTGGTTGTTTGAAAATGGGATGACAGCCCAGGTATCATCCTCGTCACCTGACCAAGGTTCAAAATTACCAGGTCCATCGCCCAATAACCCTTGTGTTTTGCTTTATATTGCGACGTTGATAAACACTCACTCACTTGAGCGATGTCATTATCGACGGCTACCATACCTCAAAATTAAAAGCACAATATTTTTTTAATCCGTGATATAAGATGAAACGATATTTTCCATTTTGGGGTCCCCCCCCCCAAAAAAATATTGCGACAAATATTTTTAAAAAAATCAACAATATTGTCCTCAATAATTAAATAATTTTAAAATATGGTGCTCATTCTCACAATATTAAATTGAATGAACAATTTCATCGAACAAGTGAAAACTCGCTAAATTTCCGTATGTAATTAAATAAATTACTTTTTATGCGCTTAAACGGCTATATTTTACAGTATTTCATTCTTATTATAGTTAAACAAGAAATGTTCATTCTATGAACATTTTGCAAGATGAAACAAGAATGTTATAAAAACAAAACAGGTATGTAATTTATATTCCAGATAATTCACGATAATTACATTGTGTGTGTGTGTGAAAATGTGCCAAGCATAAGCAAAACAAGCAATCGTTATGTGATGTGTGTGGTCAAGGTTTACCAAAAGTTGTTATATTTAAAATAGAAGGAGCAAAGCAAAAAAAAAAATTATATTAAAAATAGAAGGAAATAATTAGCGTTATTTTTTTATAAGTATTGAAGATTCTAAAAAAACTCATCATCATCTCAAAAAAAATTTAACAAAGAAATAGTATTAAACTTCTTATCAATAAATAAGTCTTCTTTCATTCATCTTGTTACGAATGATATAGTTATGTAGTCTCTCTAATTTTAAGGTTGAAAAGGGACATTTAATAATGTATTTTTATTAGTAAAAAGTTGCTTAAAAAACTTCGTTTCTTTAAATGCCAACAGATGTAAAACTTAATGTTTAGAATGCAATCTATTCTAAAAACTATCTTAGCATGCTGCCATAATCTGAATACAAAATATCGTTTAGTTTTATGAATATCAGTATCACTAGCATTCGAAATGTTGTAAGTAAATATTATACAAATATAAACAGTAAAAACGCCAATAAAATATATTATTTAAAAACCATAATAAAATATATCATTCAAAATAAATAAGAATATTAACATTTTAAAATGTTTATAAATGTTAAATAGCCAAAAATATTTTTTGAGGTTAAGCTGATAGTTATTAATGTTCTATATCTGAGCCTCACTCTCAACAGAAAAAAATTATTGAGAAATATCACGACCTAGAGTTTTAATCCTGAGGTTGGATTTTTCTCTATAGGGTCGAACGAATACCATTTAACAAGTTAATGAGGAAAAAATAAGATCAAACGATTATTTTTATACGCATTTTTTTATGAAAGCTTTCGTCTGTCGGCCATTTTGAATTCTTGAATGTTCTGTTCATTTTATGCAAATTCTACTTTTCTCATCAAACCTAGACTAGTATATAGATTTGAATGCAATAAGTTGCAGCAAAAAAAAAGAAGAGGAAAAATAATGACAGTTCCTCTGGAATGACGTTTTTTTCTCTTTCGAAAATACTTCTTAATATTTCTTTAAGTTCTGAAACCACATAAACGAACCATTAAATAAACCTAAAAATATTTTCAGAAATTGGAAAAAACGACTCATTATATTTATTTTTTTTTTCTTTTGTCAACATATTTTAGGGAAGTGACTAACCATTTTGTTATTCGCCTAAATCTTTGTATCAATATTGTCATTCACGTAACATTGGAATTTTATAGAAAATCAGTTCTTAGCTGTGATCTTAAGTTGTTTTAATTATACTTGTTTATTTTTGAATAAGTAATGCTTTTCTTCTTCGTTTTTACTTAAAAATGATAAGAAAAAAAAACCTTTTAATATCCATACTAAACGAAAGACGCTTATTTTTTTTCTTTTGCTATGTATATAAGTGTATATGGTTTATTATAGTTTACATGAAATACTAATGTGCCTTCAAGTATAACATATCTTTTCGTTGAAGTTATTTGGACAAAAATATCAAGTAATATTTAAAAAATTAAATTAGATGGAAAATATATCGCAAAATCAAAAGCAAAATTACAAATAAGAAATGAAGAGAAAATTATATGATTTTTTAATTCTTGAAAGCCGCTAGTTGTGGCTCGAATATTAAGAAGCTGTTTTTGAATGTTAAGAAATAAATTATTAAGCAGAAGGTTAGAATGGTAAATGAACTTGAAACATTAAACATATTAAAAAATTAAACATTAAAACCCTTAACATTTAAACGTTAAAAAATTGAAAACAAAAAACATTAACATTTAAACGTTAGAAAATTTGATTCATCAAAGTGATTATAATAATTAGCTTTTCTCAGAAGATTTTACAATTAATTACGCAATATTTTTTAATTACATTGAAGATTTTTTAAATGATATTCTCAATATAAAAGTTTAGATTTTAATGAAATAATATGATTTAAAAACAACGACAAGAAAATAATTTACCTTTGAATCGCATTTTCAGTCTGCTAGTAGCAATAATTTATTTAATCACAAGCCTAATTTCGAATACGTATCTATTTGTCTAGAAGTTTAAGAAACATATGTGCTGCCAAAAACGAAAATAAAGTTCTCCTATATTTTCTATTAATTCATTAATATGGAAAAACTGGATTTTTTTCCCTTTCGTTTTTAATAACTAAGACAAAATTTAGAGTTACTTATGATATACCTTCCGGTATAATCTAATCATTTACAAATACCTTCCAAAATTTCAGTCTTGCCAATTATATTAGTAGAGTTATACAGTAAAAATGACAAAATATAACAGTTAAATACAATATAAATAATTTAATAAGTAATTTTTTTAAAAAAAACACATAACTGCTCACGTAATATTTTTTTTGATTATCTTCGCTAACGTTTAAAATCGTGTCATGGAATCATTTCTTTTCAGAATGGCTGTTAAAATATCGTTTGGTGAATTAGTTTTGTATTTTTGTATAAAGTTATAATATATTTGCTTAAATAAATTGTTTTTTGTGTTATTTAACTGAGGCCTGTTCCGTAACTGATTTGTAAAATAGAATTCGAGAAAAAATAATAATTCCGCTGCTCGAGTTTTGTCCTAGAGCTTTTAGTTGTGGTTGTATAATTTGCATCTTGTTACAGTAGTATTTGTTCAATAAAGAATATGTTGGATATAGATTGTGTATTGATTCTACTCTTGCAAAAAAAAAAAAAATTACATAGAACAATTTAATATTTGTTTTTTGTCATGAATCTAATATATAATTGTGTTTGATTTTGTTGTTATAAAGTTTTTATATTATTATCCCCTTTGGTTGACATAACAAATCTGGGGCATTAACCTTTCTCACTACTTTTTTCCCTTGACAATCTGAAAGGATTCACAAGTACACCATTATTTCCTTTTGAGTTTTGAAAGGACAGAAAGAAATCAAGCGAAACTAATTCTACTTTGAAACATTAAGTTAGAAATTCAACGCCAGATTAGCTCATTTGCTATAAATACTTATAAAGCACAACTTGATGCGATGTTTTCTCAAAAGCATTCTTCATCCTTTTTTGTCATCTGATTCTTTCTCCATCTAGGCATGAAAGAAATATTTATAGATTGATGAAAAAACGTCGCTTGTGCTCTATAAATAGATTATCTTGCTTACGATTATCACAAATACATTTTAATACACGCGCAATTTCTTAAGCTATTAGGCAACGAAAAACAGAATATATACCATTAACTAACTGAATATATGATTGATCCTAAATAAAAATAAAAATTAAAGTTTAATTCTGATTTTGATAGTTATTCACATGAAATGTAAACAATTAAATTTTTTTAGAATGATAAATTATGTTTCGGTTTACATACATCTACTTCAGAAATTCATTAATCTATAATCGATTATAACAATAATATACTAGTGTATCAGTCAATAGATTTTTTAAATTTATATAGTATGTCCACACACATTTATTATGGTAATAACGTGTTTTTGAAAAAGTTTCATTTACGATTTTTAATAATTTTCGATGTACAATTGCTGAAAATTAGTCTTTTAATAGAGGAACAATTTTACAGTGACAATTCTTATACATAATTCTTGAAAAAAATATTCTCCTAAATAAGGAAATGCATTTCATAAAATCACAATAGGAAGCCCTCGTCCTTTTTCAAGAATAATATCTTGTTATTGCTTTTAGTTTAATTTGAATTTCCTCTTCACTTTTGGAAATATGCCTAAAAGAATTCCTTAATTTTCAAAAACAATTTTAATTCAGAACTAAATTTGTGTTAAATTTATATTTCTGAATTAAATTCAGTTTTTATCTCGAGTACTAATATATTTTCAGGAGTTTTACACGAAGAGTTTATAAAATTAAATTTGCCTTTAAAATACCGATTATACACTATTTTCTACTTTGTTAATTTGCAGTTATAAGTCTCACGTATAAAATATAAGTTTTTTTTTTGACAGAATTCTGTATAGTGCTTATCATTTTAGTTACTCCAAGCATAATTTCATTCTTGTAAAAAAAAAAAAAAAGAATATCAGTGAAAAAAAAATACACTCTCCCCCATTTAGAAAACATTCTCTTAAATCAGTGGTCTTCGAACTTTTTCTTCTTACTGAATCCCTAGAACTAAGAGAAATTTTTTAATATAATTTACTCATTATAATAATATTAATTTGTGATCTAAGTGTCACCTGCCCTTGTAATATATTTAGTAACTGGGATATGTGCTAGCATTTTTTTTATACAAACTATCAAAATCTAGGTCTACTGAGAATGACTGCAATTGCATTACATATTCTGCGTTTAATTTGTTTTTATATTTTGCTTTTGTAGCCATTCCCGTTGAGAAATAACTAAAATATTCCCGCTATATGGCTTTAAAATGTTTATGAGAATGTATAAGAGAAATCCAGTGTATTTTGCATGAATTTGCAATTTAAAATTTAGGAGCTTTTCTTGCTTAGATTTAGAATTTAAAGTCGAGTCTGCTTATATGTTGATCAGTGTTTCCTTCTTCATTATAGGTGGTTCTTTCACAAATAAAAAAAGGTGAATTTTCCATTAAAAAGCTACTTAGTTTGGCAAACATTGTACTAACAAGTGTAAAGCTATTTTGGGAAACCCGGAATAGTAAACAAAAGAATACTCACAATCTAGTAGATAGCCCACATAAAGAACAATTTTTTAAATATTTTTTTGTTTATAATAAAAGTTAAAAAATTATTACGAAATAATGTTATTCTCTTTAAGTAAAATTTTCACTTTTAATGACTGGGTGAGCTTTAACGACGGACCTCTTAAGTTTGAGTCAAGGTCAACCAGGACCGTTTTTAGCCTCCCCAGCACCTTAGGCACTTCAAATTATTACGCCCCCTCCCCCATACTATTTCAAAAGCACCCCTCTCCTTCACTTTTTATCTTGCCAGTTTTGGTTCGGAAGGACACTCTCTACCTTTTCCCTTTCTTTGTTTTTGTTCTTTGGAGAGTCTGATCATTATTTACCACCTATGCCTTGCCCTGGACTGGCAACCGGCAGCCGTAAGGCATGCTTTGGTCACTCTTCTTCATTTCTTACCTCATCATAGACCACCTTTTCAACCTTTTTGTAAATTAATACAGTAAATTAATGAAATTGTTTGCAATAACAATATAGAATATACATTATTGTATGAACTGTTTTTTCAACTTGTTAATTATTATATTTTTCATCACTTATCGCTTTACTATCTTTAATTTTTAACATCCTTATTCTTACTTGACTCACTGTTGTTGTACTTGTACAATAAAAGCTTTCTTCGAGCTTTGATCATTGCAAACTCATTAATGACATTATTGTAATCAATTTCCATTGTAATTTTATTTTAAGTGCATAACAATATCAAATTGTTAAACATGTTTTTTTATAGTAGATCTCGTTTCAGTTCTTACTCTCTTCAGGGTAAAACTGCTTCTCTCATGACTCGCTAGGTGGTTGTACGTTCGCAGTAATTTTCTCTTTTTCACCCATCAATTTTTAACCCCCTCCCGAAGTCTTTTATGCCCTAGGCACGTAACTAGCGTGCTTAAGCGTAAAAGCGTCTCTGTGAGCAATAGCATCTGCGCTGGAACCCCTCTCCAAGTTTTATACCACGCCAACGGGAGGACTTTGAGCCCTCGATAGATTTAACGTGCATCAGCCCCTCTATACGCGGCGGTTTTTCAGTGGTACGCTTGGTTTCAAATTCATGATTGAACAACGCCGTCACAAGCTCGTTGCCATGACAACTTGGCTACCGCGGCCTCCTGATTGACAAAACATATTTTAAGGCAATTTGAAAACAATGAATGATCATCTTTTTCACTAAATACTAACATGATTGAAATTTACATGAGTGAGCATTTTATAATTTCCAAAAATATTATTTGCAAAAACAAATCAGAATAAGGCTTTTAATGATAAGTGTAAAATTATTTATTATATATTTCATTAAATAATATACAGTGAAAATCAACACGAAACTGAGGGGGGACTGAAATATTTTTTCGCGTTAAAGGATACTGCAAAAAGAAACATTTATTCGAAAAAATTTTTATTAGAGTACATTTCATTTTCATAGATATGTATACATGCATATATTTAATAAAAATCAATAAAAACAAAACATTCTCAAGAACTTAATGAAATTTAATGGAAAATTTCACGAAAAACAAAACATTTAGTGAGTTTTTGGAAAATAACCTGATATTTTTCTTTTATTGTCTTTTTTAGCATCAAATTGTTTTCGATGTCTTCCACTTTGTAATACTCGTTCTGATTATAATAGTCACCGAATTCCAAGGCTAACTGATGAGAGATTACATGTTTTTGTAGAGAATTTGTAGGGGGGTGGAGGGTGAAAGTGGTTTAGATAAACGAAATTTACTCGTGCCTCAGGCTATTCGGAGGGTATTTCAAAGTCAAGTTAGCCTCTTTTCAACGAAACATGTGAAACCACCTCCTTCATTTCACACCCCTCTTAAATCTCGCCGGTGCGGCTGCTGTTTTCCGTATTTCGTTAATTTCCAGAAGGGAAATCTTTTCGAGTTAAGCGATTTTCGCTTCGTATTAAGAGAAAAAAGATTCATGAAAATGCATAGCAACTTATAAAGACCGTTGTATTATTTCGTGTTAACCGATATTTCGTCTTAAGCGTTTTTATGTTAAACATATTTTACTGTAGTATAGTTTAATGTTTAAAACTCGAGAATATCTATGACACAAAATTATTATATGATTTCGGAGGTTTTATTTTTTAAAAATTTAACTTTTTCACTAACGATATATATATATATATATTCATTTCTCAAAATCGACAAATTATTAGTATCAGTAGAAATAACTTCTATTTTAAATAAAACAGGATTTGATCATATTCTTTTTAATTAAGCACAATTAAACAGGGAACAAATATAACATGTAATACCCGCCCACACCAGCGAGATATTTATCATAAAAATCTTCATTCGATTACAATATATAAAGCTTTAGTTACTTTGATAATTGTCTAAAACAGTTTTTAAGGTTGGAAGAAATAGTAAGAGTAGAGACCCTACTATCGAAGACTTCAAGTCTTTGGCTACGCCCCGGAAGAATAATTTAAGTAAAATACCTTCTTAGAGTGAAAAGTTTTTAAAATACTCATTGAATTTTTTAATTATTAGTATATTAGTATATAAATAATTGTGTACTATTGGGATATCATTAACATAAACTTTTGCGTCTTCATTCTCCGAAAAAATTGTGTGAAACAAATATGTTGGTACTTCCCTTTCATCATTAAAAATTAAGAATAATATGGAGAAAAGACTTTTCTAAAAATATTCTAAAAAAATATTCTATAAAAATATTCTATAAATATTCTAAAAAAATATTCTGTAAAAATATTCTAAAAAAATATTCTCTATAAAAATATTCTAAAAAAAATATTTCATAAAAGTTTTTTTAATAAAAATATTCTAAGAGATATATTTCAAATTTCTCGAAGTTTTGCCTTTTATTATTGCATAAACATGAAAAAAATGTATTCAATACATAAGTGGCAATAAGAAAGCTTCAAAAAGATTATAAAATATTTATTTAGAAAATTTGTATTATTTATGTATTCTACATTATTGTTGCATAATAATACAAAATAAAATATAGTTTTGTTATTTAACGTTGCGTGTTTCGAAATATCTATAAATACAATATCGAAAAATTAAAAAAAAATTGATATTATTACAATACTGAAGCATATTTGAAACAAGAAATATTTTTCTAACCCTTACTATTAAAGAAAAATTTATAGATGTCCACTAAAGACGATTCAATACGTTTGCTTCAAACTGAAAATATCTCAATAATCTGTTTCAACATTATTCTACCGTTAATGAAAGAAGTGTGGAGAAAGTGGTAAAAACAATATTTGAAATAACTGATAATTAAATGTTGAAGGTTTATATACTGCATATCGTAAAAGCAAACTAAAAACAAATGAAGATGGGAAATAAATATTTATAGAGAGAAAATTCAAATCTCCATAAATTTAAATATTGTAAAAAAACTAACAATGCACGCTAGCAGTAATTTATATAGTGATTTTAAATATGTTTATGTAATACGTATACTAAGATGATTGTATATTAACGTTGGTCTTCGAAATAACATGACAGCTATTGGCAACGGTGAATCTCGTTTAAATGACGAAGACATTTGATCTGGTACCCCACTCACCATACTTTCACGCCATAACAACGTGACAATTTTAAGCCTTGACAGATTTGACGTGTATCAGCACCTCTGCGTGGTGGGTCCTTATGGCACCAAGTTTCGAGCCCACGACTCGACAGAAATAACGCCGACCACGAGTTTCCAACCGTGACTAACGCCGCCAAATGAGTATGACGAAAAGAGAAAAAAGATTCTCCGAACAAATATTACATTCTTTTGTGTAAGTCTCTGTCGATATGAGATATTTAATAGCTCATTTTTTAACAAAATGTCTCTCCATCCCCAAAATGGAAATCCTCTCTCTCTCTCTCTCTTTTTTTTTTAGTCTTATAATAAACACTTTTAGATCCTTAAGCGTTGGAGAGTCACCATCATTGACACTAATATTTTAAATGCTTAAATATCCTTTTAAGGTATCCGACAACTAGCAACTTTTTTAAAAAAAGAACGGAGGTATGAGGATTTTTTTGTGGTTTTTAGATATATTTAGTATATTTTAAGAAAAATATGCTAAAATTTAAAAAAAAAAGAAATTATTATTACTAAAATGGGTCAAAAGTTACAAAAAATAACATAAACGCGGCCCATTGTGCCAAAAGTTTAAAAACAAATTTTCAATTTTTCCATTCTGATGTGTTGCTATGCTATTCATTTTTGAAGTGACCTTCAGGATGAGAGATATTTTCATTTTTACGAAAACTAGAGTACTTTATCTTAGTTGTTATATGAAATTGCTTAAGACAAGATATCAATCATTGGCATGGCCAAGTAATTTTAGCGCGTTTTTCACATGTTGTATTTTACAATAATGCAACTAATGAACTTAACAGAAAGTAGTACTATACTTAAGAAGAAAAAAGAAATTTTTTTTAATTTAAAAATTATTAAATTTAAATAGGATTCGGGGCTCATCTAGGGCACAAATGCGACCAAATGCCGAAAACCCGAGGTCAATTGGTTGATTATTGGCTGAGAAAAAGGTATGACAAAATATGGAACGAAGACGAAGAAATTTGCGTCCTAATAGTGCTTTTTTTACACTACGTGAAAAACGCGCTAAAAACAGTGATTATATTCATATAAGGGATTGTAAATTTTGAGATAAAACAGTGATTGTTAAATCTGAAGGTAAAACACTTCTACCTTACAAAACATACACAAAAAATTTCACAATCAATTATTTTCAAAACTTTTTGAACAATTGATGTCCCCGTTTGAGCATTTTCAGAAAAAAAAACTTGAGTAAAATCCATTTTAAAGTATGACATATTGCTTAAAGTAGTGGCTTCTGCTTTTACTAAAACACTTGTAATTTTTGTTATAGCGAATGGAAAATAATAAACCTGATATTTTTATAAAGTTAATAAATGTGGCCTAAAAAATAAAATAATATAAAAAAATGCCAGTATTTGGTAAAGTTCACGATTTTAGGGGAGTCGGATACCTTAAGGCATGCTTTCAATAATCTTAAAAATATAAATACATTTCCGTGGGAAGAAATGCCATCTGTTTATGCAAAAAGGGGGGGGCATAGAAAATGTTGATAAGAAAGTCACAAGAACTGCTTACTATGGTTATACTGACAAATAATAATGAAAATAGAAACAAAAGAAAATTCAATAGACTTTTTAAATGAAACTTTTAAATCTACTTTATCCAAACAGTCATTTTTTCATTTTAAATGAGTAATCTTACATGCATTATATCCAGCACTGCATAGAAATTAAGATTCCCAAATGATTCG
Source organism: Trichonephila clavata (assembly GCA_019973975.1). Classification (NCBI taxonomy): domain Eukaryota; kingdom Metazoa; phylum Arthropoda; class Arachnida; order Araneae; family Nephilidae; genus Trichonephila; species Trichonephila clavata. The sequence goes on from BMAO01037121.1 coordinate 84,222, forward strand.
TTATTCCAATACTGACTTTAATTTATTTTTTAAAAAAAGTCCTTTCAAACAATTTTATGATATTTAAAATTAGAATAAAGTTATTAGATTATTAGGTGCTGTAATTTGTTTGAAAAAGAATGCAATGAAAATTTAATTTTTATTTTATTTTAAGAAATCTGTGTGAGTTTTTTTTAAAATTGGTACATACACATAAACACGCACATATATATTCAAAGTATTAGCATGCTATTCATAAGATTTTTTTTTCTCATTTTATCAACGAAAATACGATTAAGAATTAAAATCTAAATTTACATCTTAATCTCTAAGAAGACTATTCAAGTTTATATAGATTCGTCTCATGTGGAAATCATTTTTTAATTTAATCTTGAAATTATTTAAGATTATGAAATAAAGAAAAGAATATATAAAAATGAATAAATTATAAATGAAAAATAAAGAGAAAAAACAATACAAATAATTATTTATGAATACAAAAATATGACAGTCAAAACATTTTTTACAAAATAATCAGTAATTCTTTTCTAAAAGTGCAAATACAAGAATCATCCAATATACCTGTTTATTAACAGTAATTGATATATAAAGTATTTTTTAGAGGAAAAAAATTTAATCAGTCACCCATAAATATAATTTTGTGGGTTAAATTGTGAATCAAAAAGTTAAACCGGTGTTCACGGCATTTATATCCGAAAATAAATATACATAAGAAAACATTTTACAATAATTTTTATAATATGTATTACTTTCTTCTTAAGCAACTAAATTAATTTCTACTGTAATTTAGCAATATGAAAATTCAAAAACAAAAAGCGGAAGAGATGTAATTTCTTACCTGATATTGCGAAGATTCTTTTACAGTCTCTATGATAGGTTTTGCTTTCGTAAGTGTTGTAGTACTTGCTGTATTCGACGAAGTGGTTATGACACTAGTCTTTTTATCCGGTTCTTTTGGTGTTGTTGCCGGTTTCGGTGGTGATTCATCAGATTCCTCTTCACTTTCGGTCTCTTCCTCGCTACTAGAAGATGGGGGAGGTGCAGGTTTTTTCGGTGGTGTTACTTTAGGCGGCGGTACGGGTTCGGTACTCCTTAAATTTGAAAATCTGGACAAAACTGGTTTTGGTGCTTCTGCAGGTTTAGCTTCAACTGTTTTAGTTGCTTCAGCTTTTGCGTCCCTCAATTTGACTTCCCATGGTTTCGTTTTAACTTCTGTAGTTTTGGCAGGTTCAAATTTATTATCCTTGATTTTTGTATCTGTTATTGAAGATTTTGTATCTAAAGTTTTGGATTGTGGGGTATCTTTGCTTTTGGTTTCAGGAACAGTGGGTTTCTCGAATTTAGAACTTGCCGTTTCGAATTTAGATGCTCGCGCTCGAATTTCGCTAAATTTCGTATCCCTTAGTCTAACTTCACCAAATTTTGTTTCTAAAGGTTTCTTTTCATTGAATCTAGATTCAAGTGGTTTCTTTTCTGGAACTTTGGGTTCAACTTTCGTATCTTTGGTATCTGTTGTTGATGGAGTTTCAAATCGTGATTTAATACTAGAGTCCAAGGATTTCTTTTCCGGTACCTTAGGTTCCACTTTCGCAGTACTGTTAGTGTCTTTGGAATCTGTTGTGGAAGTATCAAATCGTGATCTGAAACTACTACTTCTATTAATAGGCTCAGAAGTTGGAGATTCGAATTTCGATTTGAAGCTGCTACTCCTTCCCAATGACGATTCATTGTCCGATGTTCTAGAACTACCATATTTTGACGTGTATCTGCTTTCAGTTTCTTTCTTATCTGACGTTTTTGTGTCCGTTTTCCTAAGTAAATCAAATTTATTTTCTGATGTTTTGGGAGGAAGCTCTGGAGGCTTGGTATCATCGAACTTTGAGGCATTTTCCCTAGCACTAAGCGATCTTAATTCGAATCTTTTTGAAGATAAAGACTCAGAATCTGACTTAAGACTGTCACTAGTTTTCGATGTGGTATCTGCATTACTCGATGATTTTGTATCGGAAGTTCTGTTAAAGGAAGTTTTATTATTGTCCTCAGTGGTTCTCCGTCTTGATCTCAAATCTGGCAATCGTATCACAGCAACAGTGTCTACGCCTTTATCATCAGCGTCATCGTAAGTAATGACCGTACTCTTATAACTCGCCTTTGAGTCATCGGCATTTCTGAACAAGGAATCTATCTTTTCTTTCTGTTCTTCATTTACTTTTTTCTCTTGGAACCAACTGGACGTAGAAGAAGATCTTTGTCTGGTTCTTTGACCGAGAGATGTTGTTTCTGTGATAGTAAAACTTGCAGACTGCTCAGAGGCAGAAGATTCTTCTTTTTTCGGGGATTCTGTGACCGCCACTGATTCCCTTCGACGTCGGGGCAAGGGAAGCGTGAAACTGGTCGAAACTTCATTTTTCGTTGAATGATCGTGGATGTCTTTAAAACATCTACGACAGCGATTAGGCTTAACATGGTGTGGCATAAAACCTGGACACACAGTATTCATGTTGGCTGTACAATGCTTAAATGCCGACAAACAATGATAATTTTTGTATTTTTATATTTTTTATACTTTTTAATAAATAAAAATATTTATAATAATACTATCTCATTTTCAAATAACGTCGTTCTGATACAAATGGAATGGTGATGTACATTAACTTCGATAAGCTTGAGCCGGCACTGTTTTGTGTTGCACTTCTATCTTTGTCGAAATCGTGGATGGTGTGAGTATAACGCAAATAAACTTTCAACTTTCACAACAAAAATAATAAGAATAAATTGAAAAAAGCAATATAACAAAGCATATAGTTCCGATAATTAAATAATAATGATACAAATATTCGAAGATTCAATTCACAGCAGCGCGTGGGATTCGATAAATGATATAAATGTAAAATTTCACTGCACAAATCACTAAGCCTAATGGCACTATAAACGCGTTGTTCTCTCCGAAGTATCCAATGGTACAGGTTACGTATTGCAAAATCTTTTACGTAAATGAAGGGATATGGTATCCAATCACACGATACACAGATTAATAATGAAAAGTGTTACGCACACGCACAATAAATATCTGTACAAAAGCAAAGAAACGCTTTTTTCCTTTCAGGAGTGAAGAGAGGCGTAAATATACAGCAAAAAACACACACATAGGGGCTCGTTAGCGGCCCCTAATTTTCACATTCGGGGCCGCTCATTTTCGAAGTGCTCTTCGGATGGTGAACGCATTTCGCGAGAGTTCGGCCAAGATGGTTAGGGTTGCTCTTCAGAAGTTTTCGCGTGTTTTGTCGCCAACAGATGCAACAGTTTAAAAAAAGAGATAAGCAAATAATTCATTCTGGTTTTCGTTTTATTTTACTCATACTGACGTAAATACAAACAAATCTCTTTCACTCTCTATTTTTTAAATGCCTTCAGTTTGCATGTTTGTCTCTAATGCTTAGGTCGGAGATGGACAAACCTTTTATTAGGTACAGATCAGAAAACAAAACAAAAGAAAAATGACGAACCAAATTAATATTTTCGAAAACATAATTATTACTGGAAATTATACATTTTAAAAATTCTTTAATACCAATGCGATGAATGACATTGTAACTCTCTGCATTTCTTTTTCTTTAAAAAAAAAGATATTAAATTTAAATAGAAAATCAAGCTAGTATAGTTTATTAATTATATGTATATTTTTTTGAACAAGCTCTATTTTTTTTCGTATACAAATTTTTTTTCATTAATTTTTTTCATTTTCTATAAGCAGAAAAATTTAATATTTCTATAAAAAAAAATTGCGTTTGTAAAAAAATAAAGCACCTTACTAAATGAATTATTTTTAAAAGAAAATTAAAGTTGAGAATATCTACAATTGTTTTAAAATCTACAGCAAGCCATTTATAATATTTTGACAAGCCTTAGCTTTTTCATTACTGGTTTAAATTATTTAAAATCACATTAGAAAAATTTAAATGCCATTTTACTGATTTAAAATGTATTCAAGCCACAAAATGTACCATATTAAGAGTTAGAATTCTGATATTAAATGAATCAGCAGATTATAAATTTATTGTATTTCATCTGATTATGTCTTTCAATTTAAAAAAAACCAGCATAAATAGGGTGATTACAAGAGTTAGTTATGTTATCATCTTTAATTTCATTGATATAAGCGTTTCGTTGATATTATAAGCGCGTAAATATTAAAATAATTTCTTTTTGTGAGACTCTTACATGGTGTCCTGAAACACACACACAAATTACTTCGTTAAAATATTTCCAATATATTCTAATTTAATTATCGATTGTTATGGAATAAAAAGTTACAATAGACAATAGCAGTAAAAAATTTATTTAATAGATGTTTTTTTAAAAATTTAATGAATGATTTTATTTTTTTAATCTGAAAAATATGATGTCATATAGGACTGATTGACAGTTTAATATCACATTCTGAAACAACGCGAGGGCTATCGGTAATGGACTTCATAATTTCGAACAAAACTTAAGTGACGAGGACGACACCTGAGCTCTAGCTACCCATTCTCCAAATTTCTCCATCACATAAGGGCTTTAAGCCTGATAGATTCAACGTGCAACAACTTTTTTTTATATCACGGTGGGCTTTCAGTGGCACGATGACTCGAGAAAAGCTACAAGTTCGAGATCCTCCTTCAGAAGAACTAAATAAAAAAATACTTGTATTATATATAAAGTATCAGACATTTCTAGCAGTTTTTTTTAAGTCTATGTACTAGGAATGAAAAGCTTGAAATGTTAAGACTAGAGTTCATAAAACAGATCGTAGTAACACGATACAAATAATATATGATAAAGGAATTATAAATATAAACCTAATTTAAACGTCTACTTAAAATTTTGTAGTTAAAAATATGTTTATTATCCTTTAAAATCTTTGAAGAAACGAAAGTCTCAGTTGATATAGAAGGGAATATAAAACTGTTAATGTATGTTTCTTATTTTTCAATTTTTTAAAAATTTTAACGTATGTTTTTTATTTTTATTATAATACTTACATTTTTAAAAATTTTATCCCAAGAATATTACAATTCTAGATCAGTGGCGTAACGTTCACCCCCGCATTGCGGGAGGCCCAGGTGTTCTGTGGGCCCAAAGCCTGACTGATACCATGTACTTATTTGGGATTGGGGCCCAAAACCTGATTTTGCAAAGGGGCCCTAGTATTCTTCGTTACGCCACTGTTCTAGATACATATATAAAAAATGTAATAAGTTACTCAAAGCAGAAAGAGAGAGAGAACATGAGAGATTTCATATCCCTGAATTAAAACAGAGAGAACAAGATATCAATCATTGGCATGGCCGAGTAATTTTAGCGCGTTTTTCGCATGTTGTATTTTACAATAATGCAACTAATGAACTTTTTACTAACAGAAAGTAGTACTATACTTTAAAAAGAAATTAAAAAAAAATTTTTTTTTAATTTAAATTATTAAATTTAAATATGATTTGGCTTATCTAGGGCACAAATGCGACCAAATGCCGAAAACCCGAGGTCAATCGGTTAATTATTGGCTGAGAAAAAGGTACGACAAAATATGGAACGAAGACGAAGACGAAATTTGCGTCCTAAGAGCGCTTTTTTTACACTACGTGAAAAACGCGCTAAAAAGTATTTTTTCGTACTTATACCAAAAATTGCACAATTTTTTTTTTAAATTAGTGAAGTATTTTATGTGCTACAAATTCAAAATATATATACGTAAAATAAAATTTTACTGATAAGATTCATTTCTAATGCAAACGTTCTAGATTAAAATTGATATTAAAAATCCCTACTGTCTTGAGTGAGTGAAACAGACATGAGGGCTTTTGGCGAAGGATCTCATTGTTTTCAGATTCGGTCAAGTGACGAGGATATTCGAAGTAGCATCCCCTCTCCAAACTTCCACACCACTCCAACGGGAGGACTCTCGGCCTCAAAAGATGCATCAGTCCTTACATAGAGCGGTTCTTCAATGGCACTGGGATTCGAACATGCAACACGTTAGCCACACTACCACGGTCTCTTACAGTCTTGAATCAAGAAAATGGCTTTAAATACATTTTGTGTGTGTGTGTTTGATTACTTAAATAATTTTATTATTATTAATGAATGACACTAATCAGTGGCTTAACGAAAAATTCAAGGACCGCCCTGTAAAATCAAGGGCCCCAAGTCGACCTTACGGAGTTCGTACTTTATATGTGTCAGGTTTGGGGCTCCCTAGAATTTTGACCCTCTCCCTCAATGCTAGGGTGTACGTTCCGCTACTGGCATTAATATTTAAAGTTATTTTCTTTAAATTACGTAAAAAACCGAAAATTTTTTTTATGCGGGATTTTGCTTTAAATGAAAGCATATTAAAAAATCGCGGACAATGTTGTAGCTTGTAAAACAATTTCCCATTAAAAAATATTAACTTCTTAGGTGCAGAAAAAATTCGATAAAAATACTGATTCCTTTAAGAAAAAAAAAATTGGATGAATTACGAAATTTATACAATTTTAAAAGTAAATATTACTTTTAACGTTATATATCTTATATATAGTATATATCTATATGTATAATTAACATTAATTTAAACCTTTAAAAATTTAAGCATTTCGAAAAAAATTATATATAGGTAAATTCTTTCAATTTCGATTAATAGTTCTCATCCTACAAAAAATTTATAAAGGAATAAAATTTTTATTCTAAATAAAATTTTTTATTAATTACTTTCTTAGCTCAAAGTAAAACTTTTCTTTTGATTGCCCAGCAAAATATCTTACTATTTGGTATTTATCTCTAACTATCTACTCAAATTCCGTTTTTCAAACTATTTTAAGGTATCCGACTACTTGCGACAGCTTTCTTTTTTTAAAAAAATTGAGATTTTTTTGTTGTTTTTAGAATTGTTTTGTACTTTTTAAGAAAAATATGCTAAAATTAAGAAGAGAAAAAGAAGTTATTATTACTAAAATGGGAAAAACGAGGTAAAAATTTACAAAAAATAACGCAAACGCGGCCCATTCTGTACCAAAAGTTTATGAACAAACTTTGAATTTTTCAATTAATTATTTTCAAAACTTTTTGAGCAATTGCTGGCCCTGTTTGAGCATTTTCAAAAACAAAAAACAAAAACCATTTTGAGTAAAACGCGTTTTAAAGTATGACATCTTGCTTAATGTAATGCCACTGCTTTTACTAAAACACTTGTAGTTTTTGTTTTAGTGAACGGAAAATAATAAACTTGGTATTTTTATTACGTTTATAAGATGGTCTATAAAAAAATCATAAAAAAAATTGTCAATTTTTGGCAAAATTCATAATTTTTGAGTAGTCGAATACCTTAACCTATATTACTTCACTTGTTGAGCCTGGATCTTTTAGGATTTGGCTGCAGTGGCAGGCGATAATCCGCCAAACGTGAGTGTGGCATCTTTCTACTCTGGAGGAAGATAGTATCCCAAAAATACACCGAATGACGTAAGACGGATGCCGAACCAAGGGGAGAAATTATTTTAAGCTTTTCTACACTATCTTCCAGCGCCGGAAGCAACCACCGTTTCCAAAGCTACTACTATAATAGCTCATTAATATGGCTTTGACCCACATGTCGAAACCGAGCATTATGCAAAGAAGCCGGTGTCTGAGCAATTTTGAGAGGAAAGGTTTATTATAATGTTTCATAATCAGTCAAAAAATTCCTTCTATTCTAAACTTAACTAAAAATTCCAAAATGGGCGATACCATCTTTTGAATGTGATGGCACATTTTATGTGGGTGGTAATAGACACATTTTGGGGGTGAGAGGGGTTAAAATGCAAGTGAGGGTAGCTGTCAATCTCAATTTTTGTATAGATATAATTTAATCCTTCAATGCATATTGTTGAAAATTGTCTACATTCCACACAGTTCCATTTAATTTTATTCCAAAACTTGAGAGTGTACATTTTCAAATGCAAGTTGATAACCATAGACAAGATATCCTGAATCATATGTGAAAGAAAAAAAATATTACTTTTGGCGTGTAAATCATACATTTTTTTAACATTTAAATGTGGTGCGTGATAAAGTTCAGTGTTACTTGGAGAGATATTTTCTATTTTTCGATTTTTTCCAAAGGAGTGAAAAATTACTTCTCTTCTGTTGTCAGTAAGCTATCAATGTTTGCATTTGAAAATTTTATTAGATATATGCAAGAACTTTGGGAAATACTGTTTATTGTCAAATGTCTACAACAGCTTTTTTCGAAATAAATGCTCAATATTATTACCTGAAATTTTTTATTTGTTTTTTACATAACCTATGACTACATTCCTATAAAAGTGATTTTTTTTAAAACTGAAAACAAAAAATCACACATTTAAGGGTTAAAAAAATTTTATTGATGTTCATTTTTTAAAGTAAAATAACAAAAATTGATTGGTATAATATTTTTAATTCCGTCTTAAACATAAACGAGTTTGTCGATATGTTAGTTTTAGAAGAATCTAAATCAGTATTAAAATAAGATATATCTCAATTTTCATTAAGTTTTTTTTAGCTCATGATTTTTTAAATCTTAGAGATCAAAAACACTGAATTCCTTTCAACTATAAAAAGTATAAGAGAAAATTTTCTTTTAAAACAAACTTTGTTTTATGGAGCCTTTGGGAGAGGTAACAAAAATTTGCCTTTTCGAAAAAATCGATAAAAACTCAAGATACATTTCTAGCAACCCTTTCACACACCATTAAGGCCTGTTAACAAACAATTCTTTAAGATGATGAAATTGCTTTATAATGTTAAAACACAAAAAAAAGTTCTTCAAAAAACAAGAGATTGGTGCAACATTTGGTTTGAATGCTGCTGTATTTGAAGGTATTGGCGATAGTTCTCGTATAATTTCGAATTTTACTTTAGAATAATCTAAAAATACTGCATATAAATAATGCATGCATAGTTAATAAAATATGTTATCGATTCCCCACAGAATAGTGAAACCATCAGCTGATTTGAGAATTAACCTTACATCAGAAGTCTTTAGAAAGAGAACATTTTTTTGAACCAAGTTCAAATGAAGATAATGGCCCATTTGAGCCTTATTCTTATACCTTTCACATTACACCATAACACATGGATGTTAAGTGGCCGCGGTAGCCGAGTGGTCTAGGCATCGGATCGTGGCTAGCATGTCATGAGTTCGATCCCAGTACCACTGAAGATCCGCCGTGTAGGGGAGCGATGCACGTAAAATATGTCGAGAGCTCAAACGTCCTCCCGTTGGTGTGGTGTGGTAGTTAGGAGAGGGGGTGCCAGCTCAGGTGTCGTCCGCGTCACTTGAGCATGGTTCAAAATTACGCGGACCGTCCCCAAAAGCCCTCGTGTAGCTGAACAGTGGGACGTTAATATTCACTCACTCACTCATGGATGTTAAAGTCTAGTGCAATTCAACATGCAGCACCCCTCCTCTTTTGCTTGATGATTCTAACCCATTACTAAATATATAACTGCTGCACATGAAGCTTAGAACTCGAACGATTTTTGTACTTAGCACTTCATTAGATGGTCTAATCCAGTGCCGGATTAAGCTCATTTAGGGCCCCTTGACACTGGCGGATCCAAGGGAAATCTGGTTAAGTTCAGATTTTCCGGGCCTCGGCCCCTGGGCGCTGTAAAAGCTTGACTGTGAGTGTAGAGGCTTGGCTTGTAGCGCAATAAGAACTTGACTGGAGGCTTAGCACGTAGCGCACTATAGACAAGTGGCGTGGAAATTACGGAGTACCTATCCCCGAAGGGGATGTACCTCCTCATCAGAATTTTTAGAGATAGTAACTTAAATTGGTTTGACTTAAAATAGTCGCACTATAGATTAGGAAGAGGAACTGATGGAATAGCTGGTGGAACTGGTTTTGGCCATTGAGCGGAAAGGAACGAGAGAGAAACGTGGGCTCGTGCATGCACATGGCGAAGATGCCGACAGTTTTCCTATGTCATTTTTATAATTGTAAATAGTGTGGTGTGGTTTGAAGAAAAATGATAATAAACGGTAAATAGAAGTAGATATTTATTTCATTTAAAGGAAGTCGTGACAGCGCCTAATGGATAAACCTTCACTGGTCTAATCATGAATTCAGTGATATTTTTCGTTTCCACTAAGAGAATCCTCTTAAGATATCAAAATTAAGTTTGAAGCAGAAATAATATTTATCGGCTAGTTTTTATAAAAAAAGGCTATATATATTTATCAGTTTCAAGTCAACTAAAATTGCACAACAGTGGTTACAATTGAAGAGAGGTCGTGTAAGTACGCGTGTGTGAGTCAATCAGAATTGTAATGTTAACAATTTCCCGGAATTGACAGCGTGCTACTTATAAAATACGATTCCCTTTTTTTTTTCAGTAAGAAATTTTCAACAAAATATATACCTAAATATAATATATATATACTTCTCACTCTCTCACACACATATTGTTATTCATATTTCCGCCCTACTTTTTATATCGCATTTAGATCCATTGTTTGCGAGGCTGCGCAGAATGCATGATTAGATTCTATCAAATTTACACATGTATATGTATGTTACACATATATGTATATATATATATATATATATTATACATTTTTGTCTAATGAAATCCTAATGCAATATTCATGTTGTGTTGTTGCTTTTGCCACCTGATCGACAGTAACATCAGATCAAGGTCCACGAAATTCATCGCGGCTAAGGGCTAGAATTTTACGCCTGTCGTTAGCCTATGCTTTTAAGCCCCCATGAAGGACCCACTGATTTAACGAGCACGTTCTCCGTATATACTCGGCGGGCATTTGGTGGCATCGGGCATCGAACACAGGCCTTCCGGTCTGGTGTCCAATGCTCTAACCACTAGGCTACCCACGGCCCTGCAATATTCGTTTACCGAATCAGCATCTTTCAATCTATTCAAGAGCAGAACCGATTATAAGTGGTCGCATGTACCAACATATAGCAAGATGAAATTAGTGTAGAAGTATCTTCTAGCTAGATTACAAGTACCACCTCATCATATACAGCCGACTCTCGCTAATTCAAACATTCGATAATACGAACCTCTCGCTAATTCGAAGTATATGCTCAGGCCCAAGAAAAACTCTTGATATTTCGAACTAAACAAAACATTTTGGTACACTCAATATTTCGAAGTAAAATCTGCGACTGGTTAGACTACAACACGCAATAATTCGAAGGTATCTTATAAAACTCTCGACAATTTGAACACTTACTATCTAGAGCAGGGCTGGCCAACCCGTAGCACAGCGGAGTTATAAATGTGGCAAGCAAAGACTTGCTAAAAAATTAAAAACAAATAACAATAAATAATGTTTCTTTTTTACAGTTTTGTTTGAATATGGTTGTCTCAGACAGAAAAAAAAATTTACATCAACATATGTTTGTGAATAAATGTTTCTTTTTATATGAACATAAAATCAAAATATCTCTCAAAACTAACTAATAAGTACCTAAAATAATCTAATTTTGTTAGCTTCTTCAAGATAATTATAACATAGATGACTTGGTAAAAAAACTACAAATTCAAAAGCCACAGAAAGAACTGACTATTTAATAATTCCTTGAGAATTAAATCTTCCAAGTTTGCACTTTTGTCTTACTTATTATGTTATTTTAAAATTTCCACTACTTAGACTTGCATTAAAAAATGTGCTATTAGCGTAAAAATCTCATAAGCTTATAAGTAGCATTTTTTCACATTTTCATCTTTTTTTGTTGTTGGAAAAGTTGGAAGTGGCACACATCATTTATTTTTTAATCAGAAAGTGGCATTCTTCCCAAAAAGGTTGACCACCCCGATCTGGTCATATAACAAACAAGTTGGTTGGAGCTTTCATGTTTTGTGTTATATTGTACCTGCGCGTCTCCCCTGTAACGTAGCCCTTTTGATGACCACTTGTCTGCTTTTTTGTGTTTTCAGGTTCCTCAGGCGAAAAGACACATTTATTGCTTTTCGTTTTCAAGTGGACAGTTCTGGCCACACCTGTTGTCATCCGCCCATATTTTTCGTTTAATACATGTGATCAGAAAGAATGGTCCGCTATTGTGAAGAAGAGTTGCGTAGGATTGTGTTTTTGTGTCGGACTGACATGACGATTTAGGGCTCATCTGTGTGACTTGCAGCAAGTGGCACCAAATAGGGCATGAGCCGGACTGAACCCTGCCTTGAAGAACCAACGGTATTGGGGAGTGTCTGAGGGAATCGGGTGCGAAGTGATTTTATTTCCAATAAAGAACGGAAGAGTCCTGTTCGAGAATTAATACATAAATGTATTTTTTAATACAGGATTTTGAATTTCTGAATAATATTTATGCTGCATAAATATGTACTTTTTAAAAATACTTTTAAGTAATTTTATACATATGTACAATTGTTTTATTACCACTGGCGTTGCTAGCTCTTAGGGAGCCCTGTATCAAAATTCCTTAGAGGCCTTCTTGAAAATGGAACTATTGACAACATTTTACAATTTTTTGCTAACATATGTTGGAACCCCTGTAGCTTGGGGGCTCCGCATGATTGATAGGGCGCTGTTTATATATATATATATATAACATAGTTTAGATTTTAAATGTGTTAGAAAAAATTTCACTTCATGTATTTTAAGAGTTTCTTCTTACCCTCTTTTTAATTCGTTTTTCATTGGTCCCTCCAACTTCGAATTATCGAGAGCCGGCTGTATATAAATCAGCGGTTCTTAAACTATTCTCGGAACCCCAGGGGTCCACGAAGATCTCTCATTTAATGTTAAAATTTCCCTCTTTTATGGACTCTGAAAGACCTCGTGCAAAAATTAAAAGGTGTCCCATCCTAGACCAGATCCCTAAATTACCTCCAATGAAAAAACTATTAAAACATGTGTGTATTTGATGAGTATTTGAGTCAATATTGTGTGCTAATCCGCCAGGCCCTTGGTAGCAACATTATGGTCTGCAATTACAAACCTTGAATGTTGTTTTTAAACTATAGTAATATTTCACAAAATTGTGTGAGATTATGCTTAAATATATATAGATATATATTTAAATATAATTTTTAATAAACTACTTGAAGCTATACATATACACCTTAGTTTGTTTTTACACTAATTAGAAGAAAATTTATTCTTCTCTTTTTACACAATCGATCCATACTCTAGGAAAATTTTGCATTATTTTTACTTTTGTGAATGCAATACTGGAGGTGAAGAATGTAATGTGATGTGATTTCTACTTGTGAGAAGTTCCAATGATGTGGGTAAAATCAAAACAAATTTGAGATAAAAGAACTATTTAAACCAACAGTTTCACCTTAACATGAAGAACGATGAGAATGAGTGAGCCAATGAACAAATCTATTTCCATCTCATCTTCGTTTCAATCACATATCCAATCAGATTTATTAATTTTGTATGAAAACCAATATATTGTTTTATTACTTGTGAACAAAATATTAGTCAGTAGCCTGTACAATGTTATATAATTCATTTATAATGAAAGTGAAAAGGAAAAAAAAAGGGGATCTATTTGTATATTTAAATTTAAATTTTAGATCCCTTGCAACTGCAACATCTGTAGGAAAGTACTTTGATCTACACAAAGCTACTATAAGAACTATCAAGAAAAATGAAGCTATTGGGTTGTTCGGAAAGTAATTTCGTTTTTTCCCGACAGAGGATTTAATTGTATTTTTTTGCACCCAACTTCACATTTAAGCCGTATAATTTTTATATGCTTTGAGAGCTCATATAGCAAGGCTTGTGTGTGAAAAATTCCAATTAATTCTACGCAGTAGTTTTTGGTTGGTGCCCTTTTAAATATGGAGAGCGATAAGCAGCATTTTCGACATATATATCTTACTGTTTTACTACAGAAAGGGTAAAAATGCTGTTCAAGCCAGAAAGAAATTGACCGTTGTATATGGAGAAGGTGTGTAGACAGTACGCCAGTGCCAGAACTGGTTCGCTAAATTTCGATCCGGCAATTTTGATGTCGAAGATGCACCACTTTCGGGAAGGCCGGTTGAAGACGCGATAAAGGCATTAGTTGATGCGAACCGGCGAATAACAACACGTGAGATCGGATTGAGGTTAAATTTATCAAATTCAACAGTTTATGACCACTTGAAAGGCCTGGGATTATCCTCGAAGCTCGATGTATGGGTTCCCCATGTTCTCACAGAGAGAAATCTGTGTCGCCGCATTGACGTCTGCGATTCGCTTCTCAAACGTCACGAAAATGATCCGTTTTTGAAGCGCATCATCACTGGGGACGAAAAATGGTTGTATACAACAACGTCAAACGCTAGAGGTCATGGAGCAAAAAAGATGAACCGGCTCAAACCATTTCCAAAGCCGATATTCACCAAAAAAAAGGTGATGCTGTCTGTTTGGTGGGATTTTAAAGGAATCGTTTTTTTTTTTTTAGCTTTTACCGGATAACACAACGATTAATTCGGAAGTCTACTGTCATCAGCTGGACAAACTGAATGATGCACTTCAACAGAAAAGGTCAGAAGGAAAGGTGTAGTGTTTCACCAAGACAACGCGAGACCTCACACAAGTTTGGTCACTTGCCAAAAGCTTTTACAGCTTGAATGGGATACAATGCCACACCCACCATATTCTCCAGACCTGGCGCCATCGTATTATTATTTGTTCCAATCACTCCAAAATTTTTTAGACGGTAAAACCTTCACCTCAAATGAGGAGGTCAAAAACCACCTCGATCAGTTTTTTGCCAGCAAAGATCAAAAATTTTATGAGTGTGGAATTATGCTACTACCAGAAAGATGGCAAAAGGTGTTGGACCAGAAAGGCCAATATATAATTTAATAAAGTATTTGTTTATTATACGAAAACTGTCTTTCATTTCCACAAGAAAAAAACGAAATTACTTTCCGAACAACCCAATAATAAGAAAATCTGTGTTCTGGAACAAAGTTAAGTACTAAATCATTAAACACAGATATTGTCAGAGAAAATGAAAAAACTCTGGTAATATACATAGATCACAAAAAAGACCATCAGTTGATGAAAGTACCAGCAAAACTGCATTAAAAATGTATAAACAGATTAAAGAAATGGAACTATGCACTTCTACCGAGTAAAACAAAAAGTATGAATTTTCTTTAAGAACAAGTTGGACAACAGGTTTGCTCAAAAGACTTGTTTATCATAATATAAAAATTAAAAGGTGAAACTGCATCTAGAGATGAATAGCCAGTAAACAACCTCTGCAAAAACTTGCTAAAATAATTGAAGTTGGAGGCTACACTATCAATCAAAGTTTGAAATGCAATTGAAAATGGTCTCTTTTGGAAAAAAAATGCCATGCGAGTGAATACTAATGGCACACTATTCAGCTACTCGATGGCTTATGGCAATGGACCTTGTAATTTTGAACTATGGTCAAGTGATGAGGACAACACCAGAGCTGGCATCTATCTCCCTCTCCTTATTTTCACACCACACCAACAGGAGGACTTTTAAGCCTTGACATACTTAACATGCATCAGCCCCCTCTGCATGGTGGTACTAAACTCGAACTCATGACAGTCCAGCCATGAGTTCCCCACCTTGACCAAGAAAAAATGCCAAACAGAATATACATAGCAAAAGCACAGAAAAGATTTTGATAGCTTAAGAGTTGTAAAAAATTGGTATTTTGCTCCATCACTTCAGGAGGCTGTATGTAGAGATCACTGGTTATAAACTCAGCCTAAAAGCCACATTTAATGAAAGGTAATTGAATTTGGAAGGAATATGAATATATTGCTAGTTTAATGGATGGCAGCTTTACTGAATGAATTAATAAATGTTTTGTCCCAGAAATTAAGACATGAATGTCAAGAATCTCAAATTTAAAGTTCTTTTGATAACAGACAATATACATCCAGCTATTCGGTCATAGAACATCAAATGAGCAATTTGGTTTTCTGCCGCCTAATACTAAATCCTTAATACACAACTGTTAGATCAAGGTATAATTGAAACATTTAAAAATTCTACATAAAGGGAACATTTTGGACAAATTAAACAATGAAATACTAAAAGTCATTGATATATGGAGGAAATTTCCAATTATGGATTGTATCAATTCAAACTTAATTAGTGCTATCTGAATTAAGACCTTAAACTTTGAATTTATATTAGAAAGCTATTTGGCCAGAATGTGTTAAAAATAAAAATCCTATCCTCCCTAATCTGACTAAATTTTCCAGCATCACAAGCAGATAAGGATTCAATAATCTATTGTTTGAAGATATTGATGAATTATTAGCCGATAAAGCCCTAAACAAATATTATATAGTAGTGTTTGTGTTTGAGACTTTGATCCTAAAAAACTGGGTAGTAAATTGGTTAATCATTCTGTTAAACATATACTTCCAAAGAGGAATGAGCTAGAATGTTTCAACATGATCTGAAGTCATAAATGTCATCTTGCAAAGAGTACCATGACTTAGTCAAAACACAAACATGATTAATTACTGAACTTGTTCTTAAATTCACTGAAACATTGGCACCACAGGAGGCTAGTTCTTATTTTGATTACAGAAAGAATTGCACCAATGATGTACAAAGATGATAACCAAAACATTTCTGGTGATAGCAGTGACATTGTTGTATTGCACAAACATATGCGTTTATTATCAGAAAGCCACAACGAATAAACTCTTTGTTTAACTCATTATTTGCCTAATTTGTCTTCATGAGTTAGAGATATTATTTCCCTTTTTGCATAATTTACTTCGTATGAGGCATGTACAATTTTTACAAAATAAAATGTTAATGATTCTAGCATGGAAACTCATTGTTTATTGTATTATTTGGCTGATTTTTTAGAATTGGATTGCTATTTTTCCCGTGTATGTAATATTTTTATACATGAATTTTTTCCCCATATATTCTTAAGGACATGTTCATTATATAAAAATAGAATTAGGTGTGTATATAATTGCACGCTTAACTTTCATATTTACACACAAGCCAAAATTATGATGTTTTCAAGAAATTAACACCAAGATGACCATCACAATGTTTTCCCTCCTCAAAGCAAATGAAGCAAAAAGATTAGCTTTTCTATGCAGACAGAGAACTACTCCATTCACATCAACACATGCTCTCCTAAAATATTATACAATTTTTTCATCTGGCACCATACCAACAGTTCATAGCTATAAACAAAAAACATCTGCACCACACCTGGAAGCCGAGCCTGAAGTGCAATTTGAGAAGGAAAAAAAGACCGACTCACCTCAGAAGAGAGCTAAAAAGTGACCCACTTGAACCATCAGAAAGAAAACATGCATTTGCTCTCACCAAAATTTTCTGTAGTATTCAATATACTGAATGTTTTAATATCTTTTATTTATATTGTAATTAATAGCATAGACATAATAAATAATTTAATTAAATTCCTTAAATCTCACTACCTATTAATTTTCCTAATATGCTACACCATACAACAAAAATCAATCCTCATCTGCTGCTCTACTAATTTCTATTGACTATTTTTCAGAAATAAATTGAATACCAGAAAATCTTCAAGAATAGTTACAATGATTCCAGAAAGCATGCTAAAATTCAGTAAAAATCAGTCTTCACTCCATTAAATTGACACCGCAAGACAAATATTCTGAGAAATAAATGATTGAAACTGACAAATATTGCAAGAAAATACATCCTTTACAAATCAAATAATTTAACCTAAGCATGCACTGTTCCAAATATTTCGTTTTTGAACAATTACTTTTATGGTTTTCCTAAATTTAAAGTGTTACCGATTTGCTGTTTGTGCATTATTTTGAAAATCAAAGTATAATGCTAATTTTATGTATTTATTTACACTCGATTGTTGGAGGTTTTAGCATTCAAAATCTGTAAATTCACTGTAAATTATAAATAGAAAATTCAATAGTAGAAGTAATTTTCAGTAAGAGTATACTACTAATATTCAATAATATAAAAAGTTATATTTTTTGAAAATTTACCTGTAAAAGAATTTGAAATTCTCTAAAGAAAAGATGCAATATATATAAGTAGCATTTATTAAGTCCCCAAAATATATAACTTTCCAAAAACAATAATTCTCTTTTGATTCATTAAATATTTGAATATTACAATGATTTTATCTCAAGGTACATACAAACAAAGCATATCACTCCTATCAAAATGAAAAAAGGTAAAAAAGAAAGTGGAATGTATACAAATGAAACATGAATTATTTTCGAATCTAAAAAAATAAATCTTTTAAACAGTTACATATATTTTAAAATTAAAAATCCATTTCTAGGTTCAGAGACTCTATTCGTCAAATGTTTTAGCCATACATTTTCTTTCTAATATTCATATAGGGGAGGTGTGATCCTCAAAAGGTAAATCATTGATAACTCAAGGGAATTGAAAGTAATAATAGACATCAAAAATAAAAACTGAACGAGAATTGAAAATAAGAATAGTAAATAAGAGAAAAAAATACCTTTTCAAAAATAAAATATGAATATTACAGTAAGATTCAAAATAAAATATTAAAACATAACAAAATAATGACTTTTATTCATTCTTTAACACTCTTAAAAATTCATTTACCATATAAATGCTGAAAGTTAAATCAACTAGAAAATATTGTACTCTGAAGTAACAAATTAAAATGTTTAGAATAGGCTTCATAGAATAATTTTACTCATCGAAGTTTTATACGATTCTCTTACATATTAAAGCTTTTTAAATAACTCTAACATACAGGCATACATGCATAGACAGATAAAACTTTGATTAATTATTTATATAAAGTCTCTTATTTCATGAGGGCATGAACAACAGCTTTAGGATTAAGGCTCTTAAGGTCAGTATAGGTCTGTCCAGTTCCAACAAAGATGATAGGTTGACCAGTTATATAGGTCATTGATATGGCAGCCCCAACCTAAAATAAATATAAAGCACAATTAATAACAAAACACAAAACAGATAAAAACAAAATAATTTTTTAAGCAAAGAAATTTAATAAGTACACTCTTAACCAGGCATTCAGATACTTGAAAAAGAATATCTAAATTTTGTACCAGGAGAGCCCATGCATTTTTTAAGTTTTGTATATACTATTTGAAAGAAGAAAGGTCCTGTACTTTTCAAAGGGTGAAATAATAAAAATGTAGTCGTGGAAAAATTTAATTTTTAAGAAAAACGTTAATACATTCCCATAAGCAAGTTGTACAGGTTTTCTTGAGCATGCATACAGATTTACAACATTAATTAATTACATTTCTTGAATCATGGGTCAGTAACAAACTGGCAGATCAATTTTGTGGTAATCAATTAAAAGACGCCTATTGCATACAGATAGGTTAAAGGAACAAATGAATTAACAAAATAAGAATAAACATAATTTTTAAAGTGAAACGAGTTCAAAACTAGTAATGGAATAATAATTATATATCCTTCAGTTAGATAATCATTAAGACTAATTAAGAATATCCTTTTTATAAAAAAATCTCCATAAAAAGGATTTCTTCAAAAATAGAAGACATCAATACCATGAACAGTTAATTTCTCATAAACAAGTGTTATCAGAACATCATATTATTTAAAACAAAAAATTTTATGTTGGTTTCAATATCATTCATTGATATTAATATTCAAAGTAAAAATTATGTGATAATCAAACTAGCTTATGCTATGTTATATCAAAAAGCTTTACAATCACATTCTACCTTAAAACATTGATCTGAATAAATAACTTGAACCACTACTATGCACAAAATTTTATTATTAAAAGAAAACAATGTTTTGTTCTTTTAGAATATAATATTTTGTTACACTGTTTACCATTACACAAATATGTATAGAATTTCTGATGTCAACATATTGATTCCGAATAATTTTCAAAAATTTTATTGGTATTTAGCATATATTAGACTTTTTTGGCAATTTCACTTTACTTTCTCCTCTCATTACTATTCTTCTTAATCATCATGTACATTTTCAGTGGGTCCAATCCCATATGGGGATTGATGGTAATGAGAAAGCAGATTTCTTGGCCAGCACTGTAGCTGAGGAGGGGATGAGCCCTACTGGGTCTCTTACATTCAGCAAATTACCCTCCTTTAAGAATAATGAACTCCCATCAACTTGGAAGAACTCCTGTCATCTTTGGTTCTTCAGAAGAAATCCAGGAAGTTCCTTCAGGCTTATACCTAGGAAATAACAGACTGCCTTCTCACGCTTTGCCAGCAGCCATATAAAAGCTCTCACTTTTCGTCAGGGTCAGAAGATATTCTCGGAGTGCCATTGGTGCAAAGCCGAGCTGGTCTCCCTGCCCACATTTTGATTTGTTTGGATTTTAAAAAAAGCGAGGTCAAACTCATCAAGGTCAACTTCTGGGCCCTCTTCTGTTTTTAGAATATCTAGATTATTTTGGATCCATGGGGAATGTCTCACCAATCTGGGATTAGAAACAACAACTAATATTCTCCAGAAATGCTTTGATTTCCCTCAGTACTTCTATTTATAAAATCCATTTACAAGCAATAAGAATTTAACACTGCAAATTAAAATTTTGTAATAATCACAGTAAACAGATAAAACATGCCCAAACATGGTAAACAGACAAAATATGCCCAAAAGTAGTATCAAACAAGAATAAATGTTACTGCCATATAAACATATTTCAAGAATTTATCAAAAGTAAAGCAAATTTACTTTATCATCAATGGTATCAAATTTAGTGAGAACAATTCCATCAATGAGTTGGGGATTATCACGGCTGGAATGGTCAGCTAGAGCTCGATTAAACTTCACCAACTGATCAACAGCTTCGTTGCCTACAAGTGCTTCTCCAACAAATGCAACCAGGTCAGGAGTATTTACTTTGATCAGCTACATAATACAAAGAAACAATATAGTTGAAATACAGTATACATATAATTACAATAATAAATTTTAATACTGATTTGCTAACATATATACAATACAGCAAGGTTACAAGATTTTGCATAATTTAATGGAATAACATTTTTTTCTATTAGCCAATAAATAAGTTAAGGAAACTAAAATTCTTGTTTAATTTTTTTTTTTTTGATTACATAGATGCTATGAGTTGTATAATTGTTTATCTTGACATGGATTTCAAAACTATAAACCAAATTTAAAGAAAATAAAACACCAAAACTAGTACTTTGAAAAATCACATACTGTAACATAAGGATTTTAAATATTGAAAATACAAGCAGCTGAATAATTATTAGAAACTATCCACAGTTTCAAAAGATACCAATTGAATAAAAATGATTTTGATGCCTGTGATGTATTAAATTGAGATTCAAAATGTAATAACAATGACGAAAATTATTATTTTAAAGTAGTAAGAACAAATATTGAATCATTTCCTTTAAATGTCATTGATGAATATACAAATAATACAACTTAAATCTCTAATAATTTAGAGATACAAACGAATATAGCCTGCTTACATTTTCAATAATCTGTCACACCAATTTATTTAATCTAGAAAAATCTAAGTTGATTGAAATGCAACAAAAAAATGTTGAATATCACAAAGCAGTTTTTAAAATTTGCAATTTTTACTACATTGAAATTAAATACAAATTCATAAACCACTGTATATTTAATCTTAGTTAACGACATTTTTATACAGAATGCTTTGTACAAAAACCACAAGAGCTCCTTTTTTAAAAACACTATATATAATTCAACTCAAAATGGAAGCATTAAAAAACTTACGGTGAACAGACATTACGACACTCCTCACCTAAAGCATTGAGCTTATTCAGAGATAGAACCAGGACACACATGCAAGTCTAATTATGAAGTACATAAAACACCCATGTACCATCCATCCACATGTAGAGTGTTTAGTGACTTAATGGAAATTGCAGTTGTGCATGAATGGTGAAACAAATTGTTAACCAGCATTTTATCAACCATAATGCTTATGATTCTAAACAGTAGAGATTTCCATAATATTAACTCAATACAGTTGTGAGCATATTATAGTGAGTGATATTTTCACAGAGCAAATTAGGACCTCTCAGCTTTATAGAGTAAGTTCTGATATCTGCATACACTATGTAAACATTGTTACTGACCAGGTGCACCCTTTCAAGGCACGTGTCTCTAATGGGTGATGGCTTTCACCAACAGGATAACACACTATGTTATAAGGGCTTAATTTTCAGGAGGTGAGGAACATTTTGGTGAACAAGTCACATTTTGGCATCTGAATTCACAAGGCATGAAGCCAATCAAATATTTGTGTTTTAACTTGGAAAATTGAATTTGTGCAGCCAAGCTACCATCTCACAATGAGCAGGAATTGCAAGACCTGTTGGGGAATAAAGATACCAAATAACTCATACTACCTTTAAAAATCTTGTCAAATCAATGATTCACTGAGAATTAAAATTAACACTTCTGGAGAGTGAAAGGTGATCCTACTTCATATTAAATTGGTGGTCATAATGCAATGGCACTTCAGTATGTATATATTCATATATGGAATCCAGATATTTGAAAGCATTTACTTGTAAAAAAAATTCAGAAAAGCTTCCAAAAACTTATATTTAATACAAAGTCAAATACCTTGGCTAAGGCTCTCATCAATGGTTCATTATCTTGCATTCTACCAGCAGTATCAATGAGAACTACATCTATTTTCATATCCCTAGCTGAAAGGAAGAAACTCTGTCATATATACAAAAAGACATGAATGTATCTCAAAATAAATTCAAAAGATACAATTCAAACTTAAATGGTCATTTAAATTATTTCTCACTGTAATACAACTGAATTTAGGAAAAACTATTTTAATTCAAAATTGAATTTAATTACAAAATTAAACATTAATTTATCTTGCTTTTTAAAATTTAGAACACAAGGTTAAGTACCTTATTCAATTGGTTCCCCCACTATAAATTAAAGACCTTTTTAAATCAAAATTTTACATTAATATAGTTTTATTTGAATAAAAATAAATTGAACTGAAGTAATCATTTTTAAATTTTGAAAAGAATATGGAATGTAAACACATTTAATTCAAAGATTGAACATTTTATGATAAATAGAATTACAATTACTTAAAATATAAGTAGGAAAAATGTTTCAAAGTTAAATTACATTTTTCTTTTCATATTAATTCCAAAAGCAAAAGAATTAGCAATTATGTTAACAGTATAGTTCCAATTTTTTTTTCTTAGTTTCATTTTGGAATATGTAAGATGGCTCATTTTCAGTTGCAACAATTTACTTACGAACATTGACTGACAAGAGAAAAAAATGTATACCAAAATTAATAGCTTCCATGGCAATTCCTGCAGCATCTTTTCCATATCCTTTCTCATAGAGTTGAACCATCTGCAGACCATTATGTGCCTCAGGGGGATGAAGGGCATTGAGATGTCTGGTATGAGTACGCAACTGTTCTACAGCACCAGCTCGAAAAGTATCACAGGCAGCAATCAAGACACGCAAATCATTCTCAATTAGCCAAAATGCAATCTAAAAAAGATTCACTTTACATGTACAAAACACTTTAACTATTCAATAACCAAAAATTCTAAGATGTGAATTACAGCTAAAGCCTTAAGCATTTTCAGAAATACGTAAAATCATCATGATATCAAATATATCATCATGATAAATCAGGAACAATGAGTAGATATTAAAAAAATTAACATCTTGGGAGTTTGAAGAAAATTAAGTTGCACTGATCTACTGTTATGACACAAATTTCCTCAAAAATTGAACTCAAACAAAACTATATAAAATATTTACTAAAATTAATGTATAGTTACAAAGTTTTAACAAAGTATGTAATTGTTATTTAGCAATCTTAAAATTCACATTATTTAAAATTGTAAGTACTAAAAACCAAAAGACACAACAATATATACTTTATAAATCTGAAAGAAGAGCAAATATACTATTAACTTCCGAAAAAATTATACGTAATAATAATTTATACAATATATAAGTCAATTAAACAATAAGCCATATAAATATAAAAGTATACAGGATCAAATTGAACATTTTTATTTCTAATAGCAGATTATGAACAGTTACAGCAAATATAAAGGGGAAAAAACAAAACAAAAGCTGAAACAAAGTTCATCAATCTAACATGCTCTAGCCTCCCAGAAACGCTCTAAGAGAAATGTCTTGTGCAGAGTAGGACAGTAAAAAAGATGTGAAAAGTCCATGATCCCTCCAGAGCTGCACAGAGTGCATATCGGAGAAGGAGCAACTTTGATTCTATACGGATGGTTTTGCAGGCAGTCATGTCCGGTGGCTAGGCGTAATTCAGCAACTGCTCTACGCCTTGTACCATTATGCAAGTTCAGAATAGCATTCCACCAAGACTTGTGGGAAACACTGTTGTAGAGGTCATCCTGAGCACAGGCTTTGATTGATCTTTTAATTAGATTTTTAATGGAGTAGAGGGACATAGGACAAGCAACTTTCTGCATGACAAGAACACCCTTTTTAGCAAGAAGTCAGCTTGCTCATAACCTGGATCTCCACAGTAGACAGGAATCCACTGAAGGACTATAGTTTTCTCAGGGATGCTAGGTTTTTAACACCATGATGACAATCCAATACGTCCTGTGTTATGGGATTGTTATCAGAAACGATAGCCAATAGAGTAGCTGTGGAACCACTGAGGATTACAGCTCTTATAAATTTTTCCAAGTGGCACAACAGCTGTGCGAATCACAGCAATCTCATTGTCAAACGCAGTACCTCGGCTCAAAGAGATATAGAAAGAAAAAATTTTGGAGAAAACTCCGGCACCTGAAATAGGGCTATCAAACAGGAGAGATCCATCGGTAAAGATCTAAAGCCACTCTGGTCCACGGCAATGAATATTTAATACTTCGAGAGCGAAGGCTATCAAAATAGAGGGTCTGTATTGTTTAAGGCCTTTTCTTGAATTATAGTTCTTAAACGCTTATCACCAGTCAATATAAGCATGGAGTCTATTGAGGAGGTCTTTACTGCTCCAGCAACAATACGCAAGGAACGATTTTGTATTTTTTCCAGAGTATTGAGTACATTTTCCCCAGCCACAACAAGTGGTTCACAGGAGTAAGTCAAAAGGGGAAGAATGAACGTGTGACAGGTTTGGAGCAAAGTTTGTACAGAACATACCCATCTTGCACCAGCAAGGTATTTAAGGGCTCTAATTCTCTTTGTGGCACGGTTGGAAATGTCCTATACATAGGGCTTCCCCATGTCAATTTGCGGTCATACGTTCCTCCAAGATATTTAAATTTATCGCACAAGAGGCTTTGGGTACCTTTATATGTCAGCTGAAGATCCAAAGTTTGATGCATAAGCAAGAAAGCAAAGCAGTAGGATTTATTTAAGTTCACCTCCATATTAATAGTATCCCACCAAGCCTCGAAAGCAGCAGATAGTTTAGTCTCTGTGCTTCTCACTGCACTTTCTTTTTTAGAAGCTGTCCAGAAGACCAAATCATCAGCTTATAAAAGGCATTTAACGCAAGAGTTTCTCTTATATTCAAAATCAAATAATTAATATAGGTGTTGAAAAGAGAGCAGCTACTAACAACTCCCTGTGGGAGGCCTATTCTTAGATCTTGACAGTGTGTTACTGTACCTGACTCTGCAAAAGCGTTGGCACAGGAAGCCTCAAATCCAGTAAAACAGGTTCGCACTAATACCTAGTTTTGACAGCTTCAATAGAAGGCACTCCAGCCATACACTGTCATAGGCAGACTTGAGGTCAATAAAAACTGCTGTCATGACCTGCCTGTTATCCAGGGCATCCTTGACAAATTTGCTCAGGAGGGCAACATGTTGGTTAGTAGATCTGGAGCTTCTATGCCCTGCCTGTTCCTCAGCAAGTAATCCACAAGTTTCTAAGTAGTAGTTAAGTCTATGCACAGTTATTTTCTTCCATAGCATTTTTTGCAATACTAGTAAGTGATATTGCTCTACAGATGCAGAGATTATTAGGATCCTTGTCCTTATGTATGGGTATAATGATAGAGGTTTGTCATTCAGCCGGTACAATACCAGTATTCCAAATTAGATTGAAAAAGACCCAAACAGTTTTAAATGCCCTACGGCCAAGATGGGCGAGAAACTCCGAGATCAAATTAAACAACAAAAAAACATTAAAAATTTAAATCCCAAATAAATGACAATTTACATAAATGAGTAAATATAAATATTTTACTAATATGATTTTAAGAGATAATAAGAATATTGCTTAAAGACTAAAATGGTTACCTTAGCCAAATTTGTGGATTTACCAACACCATTTACACCACAAAACACAATAGTATAGGGTCGATGAGATTTCTTAGCTTCCATAGCATCTCGCAAAATATCAATACGGCGCTTGGGAGACAAGAGCTGCACAAGCGCATCAATTAAGGTTTGCTTCACAGTGGTTGTTATGCTTGTAAATGTACCCAAGACTTTGCCTTCTAATTTAATGGCTACAGAATCGCAAAGCTTATCAGCAATGTCAGCTGCCACATTTTTCGCTGAAGGAAAAAAAACCACATTTCATGTCTTAAAATACAAAACATTAAATGTTTTTACAATAATTCTTTTCCTGCTACATTTAAATTCCATAATCTAATACTTTCTTAATTCATATAAATAAAAAATTTATCACAAATGCAAAAATTTACCAAAGATAGAACAAAATTTTACAATAAATATAAATACCACGCTTGCAATGCATTTTAAATAAAAAAGTATATATTATATTCTAACAAATGATAATGTGAATACATGCCAATTTGTTCCACTTTATTTTTAGCTCACTTTTTTTAAATTATTAAATCAATTATATAACATTTATACTTTATTTCAATTGAAAAAAAAATGGACAAAATCATTTTTAATCATAAATCTTAAAAACACTACACCAAAATTACATCATGACACAATCACCAACATGGTAGTCCTTACAGTTTCACTTATCATATTACACTAACCCACAAAATGAACAAGTTACACTTTGTGAAAAAGTTAAACTTTCCTAATTTTGAACACAGTTTTAGTCAAATTTAAATTTAGTCTTAGTACATAAAATGTACAAGTATAAACATAATCTAAAAGCCATGATAATAATAGTTCACAAAATTGAGTTTGAACATTATAATTGTTACTAGGGATCACAATACCTCTATACTGAATACTGGTATTTTGAGCCATTTGTACAATTTTGTAATACCGGTAATCACAAGTTTAAATACCGATTTTTTGGTATTTACCAGAAATTTTTTGAATTGTCTCTACTATATGTTCAGGGATCGCCAACCTAGCAAAATAGCATATGTTTTTATGTCTCCCTAACGGGTGAAGTTAATTAGACTGTGAATATAAAGTTGCATCGTACAATCAAGAAAAGTGATAAAATAAGTGAATTATCCAAGGAGGCGGGCCAAAACTATTATATTACAGCTCAGAGTGATACTGCATACATACAGGATTCGTAGTCTGATATTCGCGTGTGAAAACAAGATTGTAGTTGTGAAGAAAGTGCGTAATATTGATATTTTTTTTAATTGGGGAGTTTGTTATTCGCATTGTGTATTTGTATATCATACTATTATTTACATTCATCATGATTTTAAAAAGAAAAAAGAAAAGAGACTAACCAATTCATATTTGATCAAGTTTATAGTAAATTTTATTAAAATATTTTACCCATAAACCTTATTAACATTCAGAAGGATTCAGTACAGTTATCGAAGATGATTATGACACTAATGTTGACTGTGAAAAAGAAATTGCCTTTTGAACAAAAATTAGAATTAGATAAGTAAAAAAATTTCAACAAACCAAAATACAATACAGAAATCAGCTATATCCAAAACCATCTGACAAGAAATCGATTTATTTGAAGATAAGAAATTTTAGAGGTAAATACTTGGAAAAAGTCTATCACCTATTGCTAACAATACTACCAACTAGCGTAAATGTCGAAAAAGCGTTTTCGAGAGCTGGCAGTTTGTGCACATAATTGTGTTCCAGGCGTAATGACAGTACAATTAATGCATTACGTTTTTTAAGATCACATTCCAAAAATTTGTTATAGTACCTCAGACTAAATAGTGATATTTTCACTTTTTTGCGATTTAAATAAATAAGATGTTCCTTTACTTTTTTGTGATTCTTTATATACTGTTATAATTTTAAAATTTAAAATTAATTTTTTGTGATATTTACACTTTCTAATAAAACTGGCAAATAAAACAAAAAAACACCTGTATTTTCTTTCTTTTTCTAAAGCTTTTACTACCAGTATTATAACCTGTAGCTAGGTATTAGTACCTAAAAAATATCAAATACCGGTATTGAGCTTTTAGTCTGTGTGATATTGCAATCCCTATTTGTTACACAACCATAAAGAAATTATGACTTTAAATATTTTGAAAGAAATTTACAATAAAAACTATTAATTAAAATGTATAAAGAAAAAATATGCCAGTTTTGACAAAAACTTACTAATCATGTGATCTTTCAGCTTATCCAAAATTGGTTGTATACTTTCCCGTGTTACATTCTTTTGTCCCACTAAGCCCTTAAACATATTAAACATTCCATATCTTTTTGTTTGTCTATGTAAAAGGAAAAAGCCAATTGAAATAATGACATTGGATTTAAACTTAACATTTAAAACAAGAGACTAAAGAAAACAAAATACCAAATATAATTTATAGAGCTAATTAAAATTCATTAAAATATGAATCATGTATCTTGATATAAAAGCCACAGATTAGGATACTTAACCTTTGATAATTATCCTAACTTATTTAAATATAAATTTTGTTCAATGAGATTTAAACTATATTTTACATAAATTATTAAATGAACTTATATATTTAATACTTAGAGCTACCTCTTAACTGAAGTTCATCTGTCAAACATACCCCTTTTTCTTAACTTCAACCTCTTCTTCTTCAGATTCTTCGGATTCACTTTCTGATGTTTCAACTCGTTTCACTGGACCTCTATACTTGCCAACTTCCTGCAGGGAGAATAGCCATTTTTATAAAAAATATTTTGTAAAATTTTTTAAAATTAATAGCATAATGTTTACATTGCAATGTTTTCAATAACTAAAAATCTATTCCTTACCATTCTATCACAAAATGCTTCTTCTGAAGGCTCAAAACCATTAGTCATTGCATTTCCATCTTCCCCTTTCTTACTGAAATCAAGAACAGATGCTTCCTTAGATGATCCACCGTTATCCCAAATACGAGGTTTCTTGGACTTGTCTTTGGGAGCAGGACTTTTCCTGAAACAAAGCTTCATTAAACATAATTATCTTTCATCTTTAAAACAATTAGGTTTTGTATTATTATAAATCAACACAAATTTACTCTTAAAATTAATGTTTAAGGTAATGAAACAGAAGAGATTACTTAAAACTCATTAATGTGCACCTTCATATGAAGAGTTGCAAAATTCATATATAAAATCATGCATCTGTGAACAAAATACTGTAATGTATAAAATTTCTTAACAGGAAATTTAAAATAAATTTCTTCTTTTAGGAACGTATAATAGTAAAATTTTATTAGATTTTACACATTTTCAAATTATTTGGAAGTTCCAAGTTTAAACTTTCCGAAGTCCTGCCATGATTTGAAATTTTTTTCATGAAATTGAAAATGTAAGTTTTTTTTAAGGTTGTCTTCACCAAATATTAAAGAGCTTGAACAAACTGCGAAGCACATTTTCAAAAAGAAAAATGCCACAGTATTTGTGAAAATTAGCGACATTGTAATTCATACACCTGTTTATAATATAAGCGTTTTTAAAATTTCAAAGTATTCCATAAATAATTACTTTTATTTTAACATATAAAGAGACCTCATTTAGCATTATGGTATAGGAGAAAAAAGTTTGAAACATTTTATACTAGAAAATTTGGTCAACTCTCATAAAAATGAGCAGTATGATGAAATATGTTGCTCTCTGTAAGATAGCAAAGTCAGAATATAATATTAATGTTGGAATACTTTTTTTATCTAAAAAAATCTTCCAAATATGGGTTCTATTCCTTAACATTACATAGAAAACAGCCTTAAAAAGGGAAAATTTAAACTAAGTAATTTCCAGGAAAACAAGAAATATCTTTACTAGTTCAAATATAAGTTACAAGTTGCAAAATTAACTATGAATATTTTTTACACTAATATTAAAATCAATTTGATTAAAATTTCAAATTAGTTGTTCATTTCACTTACCACTCATTTAAAAGATTAAATATGTTTTAAATGCTATTGATATGAATGCAAATATAAGTACTTAAATATATCTAAATAATGGTGGTAGAAACAAAATGTAAACTTCATGCCCCATTTTTCCGAAATATTGCACAGTTATATTTTACATACATTTACCTTAATTACTTACATATTTCAACTTTAAAAAATATAATGAAATAGAAAGTAAATAAGCATGTTTTAAGAAAATTTTAAACAATTCACTTAACAATTAAATGTTTAAGAACAAATAAAATAAATTTTAACATTCCAGATTTCAAAACATAGGATTTATTAATTTTATTTAAATTGTACTGAAAAATAGGAATGAGATACTTACTTAGATTCTGCTTTCTTCCCCTTTGATTGCTTTTGTTGGAATTTAGAACGCATTTTTAAAACCTGATCGTTTTCATCAACTCCATTTTCTTCATTAATTATAGGCTTGTTAGATAAAGGCAATTTGTTAGCTTCTGGCTTCGAACCTATAAATGTAAAAGGAATTTTTTTACAAAAATTAATAGCCACAATATTTAGATATATATATGATTTAATATAAAAAATTAGAATGTTTTCACGATTCAAAATATTGTTTATGTAATAAAGTGGAACTTCACTAAAAAATTTCATATACGCTTTCCTGTTCTTAATAAAAATTCTGAATAAATTTTGCATACTTACTCTTGCAAGCAATCTGCTAATAACACCACAATTGTATTATCTATGTAAATGCAAATTAAATGTTTAAAATTAAAAGTCTTAAGTTTACAAAGCCTAAGGTTCAAATATTTATCTAATGCTGTACTCTTATCAAACATTGGTCCTGAAAGGATTACTAGTACAAAGTCTGCTTTTCTATCAACTGTTGTAAGGTTACTTTAGTTTGTTTTGACACCAAAAATCCAATCCAAGAAAAGTAGTGTGTACATCTAATTTTGCTAAGCACTTAAACAGTCCTTAGATACATAGTTATGTTAATTTTATTTACAACAAAATAGAAAGAATTTCCTTTCACAATAATTTGAGTGAACAAACTAGTTTTTGTTCTGATTTTTGTTGAAATGTACTGCTGAAATAAAAAAAAACTATCAAATAGAAAATATATACCACAGAATTACACAATTCACTAATTTAAACACATACACTTTGAAGAAAAAAATGTGTGCTGTTCAGCCAGCTCGGTACAGGTGATAAACCAAATGTTGCTTTGGCAGTAGATAAAATGTCAAGAACTGGAAACATTTCTTATCTACATGAGATTTCAGTTATTATTTTTTAAATAAATAGCATCTAACTGTAAATTTATTTCATTTGCTAAAATTTTATGAGCCATTGCCAAAAGTGCCCACTTGGTAACATTTGGATAATTTTGAGAAAAGCAACGTAAAATATAACACCAAAAATTTAAGAATCATTTAGACATAGAACTTGGACCTTAAATAAGGCAAAATAAATAAACAAAAACAATATTTGCTAAATAATAAGCAACAGTAAAGCCTAATCATTATTACATTAGGCTAATTGCTTATTAGAACTTCCTCAGAAGCAACAGGAAAGCTATGTTGTAGCAATGGTGTAGGTAAAAGTACTAAGTTCTATAAAATGTTCAACATAGAATACAACTATAAAAACACTTATATATGCAAAAAGAATTCTGCACCTTGAAAAAAAAAGTAGCCATGCTTCTTTTCATTGATAAGCAAAAATGCATAAAATACTCAATTCAATCAACCCCTTTGGGATGAATGGCCCATATTCAGCGCCAGCATGAAACACAGACGTCCCGAACATCTGCGCCACTCACCTGGAACATTTTTTAAGCTCAATTTTTTGGCAATAGATGGCATTATATGTCCATAAGGTTTGAGATACAAGTAGATCTAAGCTTCTCCTCAAAATGAGAAATATTACTCACATACAGGAGGTTTTTGTTTTATAAACATAAGGAGAAGGGAATGTTTCCGAATTGAATGCTTTACGATTGCTCTTCAAATGAACACATGGTTTTTGTTTATAGTGAAGGTGAGCAATTTATTTTCGCTAAAGGTTTAGTTTGAGTTTGCAGTGTAGTTTTTAATGGATAATTAGTTCTGGCAGATAAAATTATTTTTTCTTTACTTTGACAAGGTCAAAGCATTGAAAATGTTTAACTGAGCTTAAAATATCAGAATGATGCAAAATTGATCTAAAATTAGAATCTGAAAGTAGTAATAATGATAAATATTATATTATGATTGTTCTGTTAATTGCGAAATTTAGAATAATGATATTTCAGGTATACTGATTACATCGATTTAGGCTTAACTACACAAAACCTCTGGCCATGGTGGTACACATGCCTTTGCATCCTTTGTCCCAATAGGGTTAAATTATTTGAGCAAAATTTAGTCTAATTTTCAACTGAAAAAGAAACCATTTACATTCACAAAGTTTTAAGTAACAATTTCAATAATGGGAAAAACATTTTAAACAATATGATCCAAGATATTTATAATTTTTAATAAAATACAAAATATTGAGTTTCTTTATTGTCACAAGTGTTACAATTTTTATTAATATTTTATTTGTATAGTGTTTCATATTTAACTGGTTTTAACAATAATTTATTAATTTTCGAATTATTTTCAAGTGTTCAGTTTTTTTAAATAAAAGTCACCAGACACAGCACTTTTAAATTTAAATTACAGGAAGAACATTATAACAGATTAAAATTATAAATCATTTTTCTCACCATCAGAATCTGATTCACTTTCTGAAAATAAAATCAAAATTTAACCATAAAAAAAATATATAGCTAAAATTTTAAAAACAAAATATTTTTCAAGAAAATAACTAGATAACTTTACCTAATTCAGCACCTAAGGGGGAGAAAATGGTATTTAAAATTCATTTTAAGAGGCATACAATACATTAAAACATTTTGAACATCACATAAATTTCAAACACAAAGAAATAATAGGTGTTTAACTTAAATAATAACATTAAGCTCTTACCAGCGTTCTTAACATCTTTTTCCTTCGGTTTTGAATCATTTTTGTTCTCTATCATTGATGCAACAGTTTTTTTCGATTTTAATGATTCATCAAAAGTTCTCATTTTTCTGGGTTGTTCAGCTATTTTACGACCATATTCTTCACATCTTTTCAAAATCTGAATTGAAAATTAATATATATTTATAACTATTCAAAAACAAAACATATACTTTTAGAAATTTAAGAATTTTAAAAAAAAAATAACTAAATTTTTTAATATATTTAGTTTTTATACCATATATTTTACAAATTAGAATAGCATATTTTTTTCTTGGCCAGGCACAAATAAGCGTACTTACATATTATACAGTAAACCAATTTAGCAAAATCAAAAAACATTGCCAAATGCTCTTATTAAATGTGCAAACAAAATTGCATTCGGATATGCATAGAAACAGTTTTCAACTACTGGCTGCACATCACTGCATTTTGCAATGTCTTTTCATTTAACAAATTGATCAATGGTATAATGCATAGGTACCAAAAATAATATATTATCAAAAATATTAAATTTTTCTATCAAGATTTTTTATTTTATTAGTTTCTCCCCTTTTAATATACATGAATAAAGTTATTCAAAAACTTCACTTCTTCCTTCTAATCATACTGGAATTAAAAATGGCGGTTCAGCCCTAGGAGAGCCCACACCCTTGGCACGAATTGTTTTGGTTGGCGATAATTGCGCCATATTGGTAACCCTAGTTTGATACACTTGATATGGTAAACCCAGCTATTTCTGGAATTTTCGTATTTTGTCGATGGGCATTTCGAATTTCCTCATTTTGTTGTTGGGCACCCAGCTAGAAGTATGGCTGAGTGTGTGAGTGAATATACCTTAGAATTTTATACTTTGTTGAATGCGAAAGTAAGAAAGAATTGATTGAATGGTGTATGAAAAAAGGAAGGATTGATTGCTTCATTATGAATGTCCTAAATGCAATAAGTAAATGGGATTATATGAATGAAAGAGTGTTGTTTTGGATGGATTTGAATGGGAGATGTCGAAAAAAAGGTACAAAAGTGCATGATGTTTGCAGAAGTATGAGAAAGAATTCATGGTTTTCTAATAGTAAGTTAAAGTATGTATGATATTTTGCATGTAACTAAAATGTGGTTTGGGAGATGTATGAATGATTATGTTCGACCATTACCTCGCAGAATATATATGGCGGTGCTCCCATGATCATTCGCTTAGCAATGAGACCTTCAATGTTTTTATAAAATCTGCTGTCATACTGTAGACTCCACTCAGAAAAGATCAGCAGTAAGAAATGCTGTTTTTATATTTTTTTATCTTAAATATATTTGATTAATTTCTACATTGTTTTCTTATTAGAATATTTGTTATTTTGACTGCTGAACTGTATATAAAAAAGAACTAGAAAAAATGGCTTCAATCATGGGCATACATAACAGAGATCATATGTAAACATGTCAGTAATATACGCAAGGAAACTGGCATTCATTTACAACACATCTAAAGAATGTTAAGGTCAGATGAGTGTAGAAATAATAAAATGAAATATGGTCAATTTATATGTCCAATCAAGAAGTTAAAAAAATAGCTGTTTTGTAAACCATTCATAAATTTATTTCTTTGATATTTCATGAAAGCACAGACAATTTACAATTTGTAAAATGTAATTAAAACATAAAAATGAGTTATGTAAGAATGCATATACACACTTAATAAGTTCTCTTGTAAAATCATTATTATCCAATGAAAAAGTCATTAAATCTTCAACATAGTGGTTCATACCAACTATTTCTCCTCATGATATAAGTGTTTGTTTACAGATTTCTCCAAATATCCATTCAAGAGGTAATATTCCTCTAGTATTATCTTTGAGTGAAAAAGCATGTTTTTGTGGATCTCCACAATACAACTACTGCTGCTGCTAATTTTTTTTCTAAATGCAAATTTACTTCAATACAAAAATAAAACAGGACACTTGTTTTTAGACAGAAATATGCATTAAATACTGAAATGTTTAGTAAGATTGGTGTTGCCATAAATAACAGTGGAAAATTCAAAACAAAATAAGTTGTCATAACCTGAATCTTTGTTTATTAATTTCTTGCATTTAATTAATCTATGGTAATACATTATAGGAATGGAGTTAATATACAAATATCAAGGAAAATTATATTTAATACAATCAAAAATAGAACAGCATAGTTTAATTTAAGGATAAAACACTTCTATTTACCTTTGGAAACTCATGACTAAAATCATAATTAGAAAAGAAATCACTGACATTCAACTGCTTTCTATATTTATCTCTGAATTCCAAATGAACATCATCAAGAAATTTATCTACATATGATAACTGTAAAATCTTTTGATAAGCAACCTGAAGAAGAAAAAAAAAGATATATACATTAATAGTCTACATTTTACACACTGAAGTTAAACTGTTACATCAAATAATTAAATGCTACATAGGAGATAAATTTAGCTTTGTTCGATTTCAGCTTTATGTTTTGTGGTTAATGTCATAACCTAAAAAACAAATAAATAAAAATAAACAATGAAAAAAAGTCAAAATTATCAACAAACCTACATTTTTTTTAAAAATAAGATCTTTAGAAATTAGTTAAATGAGTTAAAACTTTATTAACCTCTTAAGTTAAAGTTTTATAAGATTTCAAATACCTACACATAGAAATTAAACAAAACATTTAAAGCCTACAATAGTTATAACTTGAATGTTGAATTCTATTGTATAGTAGCCTTATGATGAAACCTTTGTTTACTTCTCATTAATGTTTTCATAATGTTTAAAAGTTACACATTTAAATTTTTATGTTTCTAAATATATGTCAATTTCATAAAATTAATTCTTTCCTAAATGTTATTTAAAAACTTACTATACTTCTTACTTATATCATTTTATGAACATAAAGTTTATGCATACATATGTTAAAGTCCTTTTAATTTAACATCTAAATTTCAGTTAACAATTCAATGATAGTTTGCTAAAACATCAACAAAAAAAAACCCTTAACATGCAGGCAAAACAACCTTCAATCACATATTCATTCATAGAGATCACATAGAGAGAACATTTGTTTTTCAAAGTTGCATTTATAGTTTCAATGTATTGCTAAAAATTACATTTAAAATAGTATTTAAGTGTCAACTATATACAATACATAAAATATATGAACTACAACATATGAACAAAATATACAACTGGCTGTTTATTAATACCTTAACTGCCAAGAAGAAAATGTACAATTTGCAGCCCTGTGCCACTGTTTTTCAAACAGGTGCACACAGTTATGCAGCGTATTGGGGAAACAGGCATCAACTACCCTAAAATCTGGCTTATAACGCACATCTATACTTCCAAGCTGCAATTTAATTTAGGTATTTTCGCCGTATAACTCGCAGCCCCATTTTACGAAGGAACCTGAAGTGCACATAGGCAATATTCTTATATTTTGCCATCATTCAATTTGAAGTATTACTTAAATCTTTAAGAAAAAAATAATATACTTCTAGAACTACAACCCTTTTAAGTTTTTAACGAATGTCATTTCTTTTAAGTAAACAGTATTTTGATCTATGTAGAAGTTTAACTTTTTTTAATGCTCATCTTTTTATTTAAATTTTAAAGCTCTAATTTTTATACCCGGCATATAATGTGTACCTGTAAAGTTTGATCATATTTTCTGTGTTAAAAGTGCACCTTATACACTAGATTTTACAGTAAATCCTTCTTTGAAATAAAAATTCTTTGCAAACCTTGTCAAGGTCATTGTATTGCATTCCAAAGCCTTCTGAACAGTGTCGCAGCTCAATACAAAGGTTCATTTTTCAAAAAGGCAAATACAAATGCTAGGAACAATTAACACATGGGCTGTGCTAAATGCATATACACAACCGTGGCATTTAAGGGATTAACATCACATTTAGAAGCAATATGAGGACCATTAGCCATGAACCTAATAATTTTGAACGAAGATTTCATAATAAGGTGGAAGCTCAAGTTTGCATCTCACTATCCTAGTTCTCATGTAATGCAACAACAAGGATCTTGAACTTCAAAAAGATTTAATAGGCATCATACCTACCAACAAATTTTTGAAGAAATTAAGAATTGAGCACATATATATAACTCAATTAAAAACAAATTAGTTATATGTATTAAGTATATTATAAACTTGTAACAAAGTGGAGTGAGTGAGTGAATGTTAACGTTCCACTATTCAGCTACACGAGGGCTTTTGGGGACGGCCCGCATAATTTTGAACCATGGTCAAGTGATGCGGACGACACCTGAGCTG
The DNA here is from genome assembly GCA_019973975.1 of Trichonephila clavata. NCBI lineage: Eukaryota > Metazoa > Arthropoda > Arachnida > Araneae > Nephilidae > Trichonephila > Trichonephila clavata. The sequence continues at coordinate 121,825 of BMAO01037121.1, forward strand.
GCACCCCCCCCCTCCTAACTATCACACCACACCAACAGGAGGACGTTTGAGCTCTTGACAGATTTAACGTGCACCGCTCCCCTACACGGCAGGTCTTCAGTGGTACTGGGATCGAACTCTTGACACGCTAGCCACGGTCCGATGATTAGACCAATTGGCTACCGCAGCCACTGTAACAAAGTGGATCAAGAAAAGTATACGATAATTAATTGTCATGATAAAATGATATAAAAACTATTAACATGTTACATGTTGCAAAGAGGAGAGATTAAACAATTCTACCTAATACTAATATTTTTCAAATTCTGGTCCTTTTAAATTTTAATTTCTCTTAACTCCCCAATTGCATTCCTTTTGAAACTAAGCCCAAATTATTCATACACAATTTAAAATACCTTTACTACATTTTGTCTCAACATAATTTATATAAATACTACAGTACACACATAAAATTTCAATAACTTTTCAAATATTTTTTAAACTTTCAAGATTTTAATAACATAAGATATTTCAAATAAACATGGCATTGTTTTGAATTGAAAGTTTTTTAAAGACAAATAGTTTGATAAATGTTTATAAAAAAAGAAGAAATTTAAACTCATTAAAGAGAAAGCAATTTTAGTAATCATAATCATGTGTCAATATGTTGCCATTTAAATATTTATATTAATATGTTCAATGGTAAAAATCAAAAAACATATTGATTAAATTTATAACTTACCAATGGAATGTTACTTATTTAAGATTTTAAATAAGTAACATTCTCTCATTAACCATTCAGATTCCTATCACGAATCTGATTCTTTAAAAATATAATTTTAATGGCAAAAGTTATATGAAAAAAATATATGTCCAAACACAGTGGCATACCAGAGATGATTAGGGTCTCCCGCAAAGTCAGGTTTAGCCCCAAGCCAGATCTGACAAAGGGTATATACTTGGCCACAGGATTTGGGCCTGCCCATAATGCGGGGGTGTATGTTATGTAACTGTCCAAACAATTATTTGACATTTCAAAACAATATACTCACCACAAAGACAAGTTCAAATTCGTTATCCAACTTGTATTTGAGTGTAAGGCCATCATAAGTAAAATTTTCATTGAAACCTCTCTCCTGAAAAATTAACAAGCTTTAAGCAACATGACAACTAAAACAATACATAAAATCTGTAATAAAAAATTTTAATGGGAACATAACATATGCAACCATTTAAACGAATATATTAAAATTTCTCCAAATCATATATATATTTTTTTCATTGCCAGAAATTTTCAAATTTATTTTGATTACAAGAAATTGTACTTGCTCTGTTGAACTGTTCAATTCCTTTTTCAAACTTCAATAATTCTTTAAACATTGAAACGGGTTAAAAAACAAATATTTCCACACGTAACCAATTAGACGCATGATCCCGTTTTTAAAATTTATTGTATACTTCTTTACTAATCAAACCATGAATGTCATTTTTTTAAATTTAATAAATTTTAAATTGTTAGAAGAGATTTAAATGATTTGTTCATTTACTTAAACCATCTGATCAAAGCATATGGATTTGGAGCAAAAAATGAGGTAGTAAGAACTATCGAAATATTAACTTAATTAACCCGACCGTAAAAAATAAACACAATGTTTACCTGTAAAATAACAGAACGAATGAGAGCATTAACAGGAGATGTAAAAATCTGTGAAGTTCCTTGGAAACACCACAGAACAATTCCACTTTTGCTGAAGATGGTAAATAAATCGAGCATTTTTGTAGACGCGTCGTAACGAAAAGACTAAACAAATTGCCTTTACAACATATGTTTTCCTCAACTGTGTTACACTTGTTCGCAACGTAACTTCAATGTATCAATTACAGTTACAGCGAATGTTGTATCATATGTTTGATGGATATATAAAGTAAAATCCTAAAGGGGACAAAAATGGTACAATCTTAATAGCTTTTGCACCATTGCAACTGGAAAAAAGGATTAGCATTAATGCTAGATTTTTAAAGAGAGGGAGAACTCATTTACACTTTTGTGAAATTTTTCAGTAATCTCATTAATACAGTTAGTTTCAATCTTAAAAAAAAAAATAGTTTTCTCATGCCGCTTTTTTCTCTAGTGTTTCTGATTTCACATCATGAAATAAGCTTAACTTTTAAATCTCTTAAGATTCTGCTTGAAAGTTTTTAAGCTATAGCACTTAAGATACGAGCCTCGTAATGTTGAATGAGTTTCTCAAACATTTTACCATGTAAGATTTTCAGCTCGATATATACACAAACAAATACAACCAAATTCTCACATAACGTTCAATGCACAACAAATATTTAGTTTTGAATTTAAGATAGAAAATCACAAGGCTTTAAAGAGCTGTAAACTGGTTTATGAATCTTCTTAAAATCTACTAAATTTCCTCCACCACTTTAGTAGACGCTGGACATTTCCATTTTCTTGATTAAATTGTCCTTTCATTTTCTCCAAATAATACAAATCGGACATGTCATTTGCTCTCAGAAAGCACAGCAAATTTTCAAAGATATGTACTGTATCTACAAAAATAACAATATATTTATTATGGATCTTTTGTAAGTCTTATAAAAATGTTTTTGAAATGTATGTTCAATGACAGTTCAACAAAATAATTAAATAGATATCACTCTTGGAATATTGATTCATTAAAAGTAATGAGATCAAGTTTCCGATAAAAATAATGAATACTAAATAAGAATTTAATGAAAAAGAATTTAATTTTTAAAGGCCTCACTTCGAAACCATGATTTTGAAAAGTTGTATAAATGGATAAATTTGTTGACATTTAGTATTAGTTGAATCAGAATACACGTATAAAGTTATTTTACGAATATTATTATTAGAAAAAATTATTTAAATACAATTTTCTTGTCGAAAACTGAAGAAAGAATGACATTCTTTTATGAAAAAGGATTTTAGAATAATATTTTGGCATTATATAGCTAAGACTTCTGTACAGAATTGAACTAAAAATTTTTCAACATATAATTTAGAAGTGGGTTTATTCATATTTTATTATCTTTCTAGACGCAACCCGGAAAATTGCTCGGTATTCAGATGCGAATTGATTGCCATAAATGAAGGATTAGAGACCATCCTTGACGGCAGTAATTCTGATGACATTTGGGTCCTTACTGACATTCGGAGCTCAATTCATTATATACAGGACTGGAGCAATATATGCGACTTCGTGGGCATACAAATTAAAACCCATCTTAGAAATCTAGCCAAGGGAAGGGAAGTCCACTTTCAGTGGATTCCCTCCCATGTTAACATCCAAGGGAACGATGCTGCAGACATCTTGGCTAAAAGAGGTTGTTCTGAGCCTCTCAACCGAGACTACAAATTAACATATAAAAAAAATTTCTGTATAAAGAAAAAAGCAGTCAGACAAGACTGGCTCACCCCTTACGTCCATCCTTGGTTTAGCAGGAAGACCCCGGGAGAAGCGTTAGAATTTGGAGGTGACAGAAATGATCAAACGGCCATCTCAAGACTCATAAGTGGACATTTAAAAAACATGACATTTGACTCGGGACGCAAAATCTTTTCATTGTGCAAAAAAGGCAATCTGAAGCCAGCATCCCCCGATCACATCCTGGATTGCTTGGGGTTCGCTCTGGCGGATGTTTATGAAAGTCCTCTACTGATGCTTGACTTCGCTAGAGTTCACGGTATCATGGATCTGATCTAGCTGCCGCTAGATCTCTGAGGGATTAGAAACAGCAACAACATATTTTATTATATCAGAGTAAAGAAAATTTAACAAAAAAAAAAATTGTAATTATTTTTAACACAGTTGTAGAAGTCTTAACTATATATATATATATAAGCTCAATATTATTATTATAAAAGCCTTTTCCATAAAGGCAGATTGTATATCCATATTGTATATCCGTATATATATCCATATCCATATTGTATAGCCATATATACACTGCTGGCCACCGAAAATGCAACACCTTGAAGGAAGCACGCAAATAACATGAAATTTACAACATGCATTAGTGGAGGTGAAATATGCAAATTATTAGAATTACAGCGCAGACACACATCACGCACCCATGTGGCGCCACTTCAAAGTGCTATTTAAGGCATGGAGATTTCGACGATTTCAAGTTCGGCAATTGTGTTTTTCTTGTGGTTTTTTCAAAAAACGATCACTTATGTCTCGTAGAAAACAGCGATCAGCTTTTGATCAAGTATCCGAGTTCGACAGAGGAAGGATAGTGGCCTACCGAGATTGTGCATTATCTTTCAGGGAAATCGGTAGTCGTGTTGGACGAAACCAAACAACTGTAATGCGGATATGTGACCGTTGGATGCAGGAGGGTACGACGGACCGACGTGGTCGATCGCATCCACCTCAATGCACAACTTCACGTGAGGAAAGGCAAATTGTGTGCATGGCAGTGACGGATCGCTCAGTCACATCACGAACCACAGCACAGCACATTTAGTCAGTAACGCATCATTCAGTGTCTGCGCGTACCATTCGACACCGTTTACAGCAGAGTAGTCTGTCCACAAGACGTCCATTGCTTTGTCTACCCTTGACGCAGAACCACAGACGTCTCCACCGCCAATGGTGTGATGAAAGAAGGATGTATAATTGGTGGGTGGCAAATTGGAATGAAGTTGTCTTCACTAACGAGTCACGCATCTGTCTGCAACACCACGATGGTCGGATTCGAGTCTGGAGACACCGTGAAGAGAGGATGCTGAACAGCTGCGTTATGCACCACCACACGGGTCCTGCACTGGATATTATGATATGGGGGGTATTGGATATCACTCTCACACTCCTCTAGTACGCATTGCTGGTACTTTAAGCAGGCAGTTCTACATCTCCAAGGAGTTGGAGCCAGTTGTCATTATTTACCTTCAGGGCTTGGCCACAGCCATATTTCAACAGGATAATGCGCGACCACACGTGGCACGCATTGTGCAAAGGTTCTTCGTCAATCACCAGATTGAATCGCTGCCCTGGCTGGCTCGCTCTCCGGATCTTTCACCGATAGAAAACATGTGGTCAATGGTTGCTCAACGATTGACCCAGATTACACCCCCAGCTGCCACACCAGATCAACTTTGGCAACGTGTGGAAGCTGCTTGGTTTTCTGTACCCCAAGAACGCATCCAAAGTCTCTTTGAATCAATGCCGAGGCGTGTGGCAGCGGTGATCTCCAACAATGGCGGCTACTCTGGCTACTGATTCTGGCAGGAACCACACTTCACAAAAGTTATAAATTTAATCATTTGATACTTGGTCAACATGTTATCTACAAATAAATTTTGTTGTGCTATCTCTTGTCTTTCTTGGTGTTGCTTTTACGGTGGACAGCAGTGTATATTCTGATTCAACTAATATTAAATAAACAAAAAAATTATTCATTTATGCGCTTTTTAAAAATCGAGGCTTCGAACGTAGTCAGTCACCTTAAATATAGTAGAACCTCGAATAACAATTTTTAAAAAAAGATTTATTTTGTATAATGATGTATTTAAAAATACAAGACTTGTATATAATTGTTCCTTCGATGACCATAAATAACTTTGTTTTGGTGAAAGTTATTCACTGTAACGTCAAAGAACTAATTAGTTAAAATATTTGATTTATCATACCCACCTCGTTAATTTCATCACGTAGTTGAAGTAAAAAAAAACCATCTATAATTATCTTGAAAAATGCATTTTATTCTCAATTTTTCAAGGTTTAATTTTCCCTATCTTGATTACTTTTATATTGTCTTCTAAGTTAATGTTCTATGTAACTATAGATGCTTATTATATCAGGCATACTACACACTGACGCGGGGGGGGGGGAATCCCAACACCAAAACAGACTTGTGTTAGATAAACGAACTTTGGTAGGCATGTCTATACATCTGAAAGATGACATCGATTTAAATTTCGCGCTGGCCGCACCACTCAGAACTTGCATAACCAGGGTTTCTTTAAATGCATGCTGTAAAGTTCGTGAGCGTTATTTGTCTGTGAAATATGACGCATTGAGTGAATGTTAGACAAGAATGCCTTTAAGAAAACGAAAAAGCCATTATCAACAGCTCACGGAGTTTGAACGAGTTCGTGTAATAGCCCTACGAGAAGGCAGAGTTTCTTTCGGCGATATTGCAGAAAGACTTGGCCGGAATGTATCCACTGTGCATGATACTTAGGAGCTGTGGTTAAGGTATGGTATTGCCTCAAGAAGTCCTGGTTCCGGGCAGCCACGTCGCACTACTGAGAGGGGACACCGCCGTATTCGGTTTACGGGTGTAGTGCATCGTACTGCACCCGCGACAGAAATTTGAGCTGCGGTTGGTACCACAGTGACACAACGAACTGTTACAAATCAGTTACTTCAAGAACAGCTCCGAGCCAGGCATCCTGTAGCGTGTTTTCCACGGACTCCAAGGCATTGCCGTTTGCTATGTCAGTACTCAGAGCTCATTGGAGGACGGATTTGATGAAAGCAGGTTCTGCCTAACTAACCAGTGATGGTCAGAAGGACGCAGACAGTCTGCAACCAGACTGTCTGTGTCCTAGATACATTGGACATACACCTGGAGTCATGGTCTGGGGAGCAGGAGAACTCTTGTGGCTATCCCAAGCAAACTGACTGCAAATTGAAACGTCAATCTGGGAATTCAACCTTTATTACTGCTATTAATGAACAGCTTTCAAGGTGGAGTTTTCCAAGTGGAGATCTGTCTCCAATTGAGCAAGCATGGAATATCATTGGACGACAAATCTAGCATTATCCTCAGCCAGCACTGATCGTCCCAGTATTGACACAACAAGTACAACAAGCATGGATCTCCATACCACAAACTGACATTCGGCAGGAATGTCAAAGTGTATGGCAGGTGTATGACAAAATGCATACACGCTTGCAGGCTGGCATTCAAAATTCTGGATGTTACACCGGCTATTAATGTAACCGCTTTTAACATTTAAAATGTATTTTCTTGAGCTTAAATTAACCTGATCTTGAAAATTTAATCAATTAAACATGTTAACTAGACAATTGCATTGTCTAAATTTCATTATTCTACAATAATTTTTTTCTTTGTGTTGGGTTCCCCCCCCCCCCGTCGATGTATTTTACTCAACTGACTACTTCGAAACCGTGATTTTGAAGAAGCGTATAATTGAATCGATTTTGGATATTTAATGCCAGAAGAATAAGGTTATACACATAAAATTCTTTGTGACAATCTTATTACAATAAAATAAAATATCTCACTGAAAATTTTTTGGTAAAAAATAAAAAATAAAAAAAATGGCATACTTTCAAAACATTCTCCTTTTATGAAAAATTCTTCTACAATAATGATATTTTGCCCATTTGCAGCTAAGATTTCTGTACAGAGTCTGAATTAGGATTTTTGAAACACGTAATTTAAAAGTGGATTTATTCATTTTTTAATACATCAGAGTAGAAAAATTTTAACAAAAAACCCCGGTTATTATTACAATTGACAGTAACTCTGAAAATAAAGTGAATTTTTCAAAACTCCTAAGTTCACACTCTGTACAGAAGCTTTAGTTGATTATAGGCAAAATGTCATTATTATAGGAGCATTTTTTATAAAAGGAGAATGTTTTAGAAACATGTTGTTTTCCCCTCATTTTTTACAAAAATTACATTTAAATAAGATTTTTTTGTAATAATATTCTTAAAAAGATTTTCTATATATATTCTAAATCAATTGACACTAAATACCAAAAACAGTATTCCTTTATATGCTTTAAAAAAATCATGGTTCAAAACACAGTCAGATAAATATAAATTGCTCGCGTATTTTTAGACAAACAGCTTCCTCAAAAAATTTTTTGAAGCTACATTACATCTATTTTTCTTAAGAATATTATTTAAAAAGAATTTTTTTTTAAAACTGAGTTACTCTTCAAGAAACTAGTTAATTCAATATGTGGTTCCAATTTAGCTCGTTAAATAAAAAGCTTACTTTTCATTTGTTTGGTTAAGGTGAAGTGGCGCGCTTTTACGAAGGATAAAACCCAGGACTTTTGGATCCGAAACCGAGTAACTTAACCACTACACCAAAAATGACCACCATGGTGTGGAGGCCGTTACTGACTTATATAGATTACATCGCTTCACACTCCCCTACCAGGGAGTTTGTAAGGCGAACGAAGGATATAGTTTTGTTAATGGGAGCGGTCAGTTTTTGTGTGTGTGAGTTGGGTCAAGTTAATCTGACGAATTTTTTTCCTGGATTGCTCTTTTTTGCGAGTAGATGGAGCCATGACAGATCAGTTTAGGTTTCGCTTTTCTTAGTTAAGCTAAAGTCACCAAGTGAAGTGGCGTGCTTTTATAGAGGACAGGACCAGGGACCTTTGGATCCGAAACCGAGTAAGTTAACCACTACACCAAAATGACCACCATGGTGCAGAGGCTGTAACTGGTTTATATAGATTATATCGCTATAAGGGTACGAGGTTAATAAACAATCAAGCAAGCAAGCACAGATTTCAATTTAAAAATTGAAACTTATAAATGATTTCAAATCGTAGGTATAATATGTCTTGCAAAATAAGCAAAAGCTTTATTTATTTATGAATTTTCGATTCAAATAATAACAGCAATAATCCTTTTGGGCAAAAACAAAAATAAAAGATCAAAAATTATTCATTTAGTTTTCATTTCCCCATCAGCCGTATAAAATCACTGTATAGAATTTTTATGAGAATATCAACTAGTTTTATTTCAAGTTTTTAGGATAAGCAATATCATTAAGTGTTTGGAACTTTACCCTTTGTTAGTGATATGTTCCACCCGCAAAGTCTTAGCGATTTTATTTCTTATAATTACTTGCTATTCTTCTATAGATGGAGTTTGTGTAATTTAAATTTGAAACTTTATTTATACCAAAAAAGTTTGCTCACCATTTCATAAATTTAGAGTTTGCAATCAAGTGCTATATTATCATTCCCAGGATTCAATTATCCAAATCCCGGGATTAGGTTTGGACAATTTATGAAAAGTACAGGCACATTATATAGCATAGTTGAAATTACATAATAAAACTGAAAACATAATTATAAATTTAGTATAATATTACGAGGGATGATCAGAATAAAAGGTTACAAGCCGTAGCATTTGAAAACTACATATTGTGGAGAAATTTTGTTTCCCCAGAGTGGAGACAAATGGTACTACTTGTCATACAGTTGGTTTGCAGGTAGGTAATGAAAGTTCCCAGACATTTCAGGGCAATTGAAATGGCAAGACTCTTAGGAAATTCATCTTATTTGGAAGTGCAAGCCGTGATTCGATTTTCATGGGCAAAGAATGTGTCCGCATCTGCAATGAGCAGGCAACATTGAGCGAAATTGTCTCACTCTTTTCAATCAGGCAGACAGGATGTTGAAAACCGCAATATGACAGGGAGCTGCCGGCCAAGTTCTTCAATGACAACATGGCACGAATTGAAGAAATGATTCAAAATGATTGACGGGTAACTCTGCGTAAAATGTCGTCAGAGCTGAGACTGAGCTGTGGTAGCGTGCAACATATCGTTTCTGATGTGCTGCGATATTCCAAGAAAGTTCTGTGAAAACATCCGTCGAGACCTAGCTCAATGAACTGGAACTTAATTTCTCCCAAGACGGGTTAAGCAAGTTGTCCCGCGTTCTGATAAATGCCTAAATAGACTTGGTGATTATGCCGAAATGTGATAGGCACGTATACCTTAATTCCCTTTAGTGTTTTCTGTCTATTAGTAATAAATATTTTTTTATTCGACTTGCAAACTTTTTTTTATTAACCCTCGTATTATTTATTGAAACAAATCAAAACAAAACTTAATTCATCATAAAAATAGCACATAATGAAATTAAAAGAAACATTTCTTCATTTCTCATATTTCTGTAAATAAGCTTTTAAAAAACACAGATCATTCAGCGTTTCATCGTTCAAACGGCTTCTTATTTTTGTTATAAATTGTCATGCCGAAGAAAATGTTCATTCAGACTCTACACTAGTAGACTTCATCGTCATTAATTTGGAGTATGTTCTTTTCAGGTAGATGTCACCACGTCTCCCTCCATTTTCCAAAAGAGACATTTCTTTTTGAATTTCTGATGACAATGTCTCAACTCTAATAAGCTGCATTGATGGATATCCCTCTTTGATAACTTTCTCTAATTCTTCTCCAACACTTAATGGTTTTTGTGCACAAATTGATTCAATTATTGAATAAGAATGCAAATTAATTTCAAGTGTTACCTCATTTGAAATAAAAGTCTAGTTGCATGAGCTGTTAGTAATGCAGTGGGGCTTGAAGCGGCAAGTCTTTCAATCAGGTCTACAATTAATTTATGTTATGTAATTGAAGAAGGAATTGTGATTAAATCTATTCCTGAAACGTTACTTATACTATTGTGTAAGTATTGCAGTAAACCACTTAAATCTGAGCGATGTTCTCTCGTACGAGAAATGAGAGCTGCATATAATTTTTTTACTTACAGCACTTATAATTGCCCAAAAAAGTTCTACGTACATATTTCACAAGAAAAATATATATATATAAATATTCTAAGAATTAAATTCTTATAAAGTTTTGAGAAAAAAAATTTTAAATAAAACTCAGACAAAAATTAAATCTGAGCTTAGTATTTGGTTTAAAATCAAATATATTTTGTTTCTCTATGAACGTTATTATTGTTGACGAACATGTACTTTTCAAAAGAAAATTTCAATAAAAAGCAAAAGTTGGCAACAGCGAAGTGCATGAACGGATTGGCTGGAAACACGCGATAGCAGTTATCATGTGACTATGACTTCACATGAATTTAGTCCATTATTATACGGAAAAATCCCAAGCCAGTTTTATGAGGGAAACCTCGTGTGAGATAGCTTGCTGTATAACGATATTCATCGATATTTTCAGTGGTAGTATTTTAAATTTATTAGTAAGAAATTAAGAAATTATTAAAAGAGTAAACTAAATAGTAAATATGCGTACATTTTACCTTTAACCATTATGATCTACTCTTTTATTTCACTTAACGGAAATGGAAAGAAGTAATCAAAAAACGAGGGATAATTATCGCAAAAATATTAATTAATGGAACAATAAATTATTTGTGATAAATTGATCCACTCAGAGAAATATTTCTTACTTATTATCATTATAACAAAGATTCTAGAGCACATTTAATAATAAAAAAGTGAAACCAAATCCGAAAATATTTGTGCACACTGTGATTCAGATAATGATTGCTTGAAAAATTTCGTTCACCTTTTCACCCTCTTTGAGCTTTATCAACGTAAATTTCAACACTACTGGCGATTATTTAATAGTGGTCAGGCCACTTTATCCTTTGACTGTAGAAGGTATAGATAGCGCTAGTAACAGAGAACATTATATGAAAGAGAATTTGATTTTCAGAACATTTTAAATAACATTTGCGAGAACTTTATGGTTTAAAGAAAAGGAAAAATTACTTTTATCCCCGAAGACAACTTGCTCCATTTCGAAAGAAAAAAAAATGTTGTTCGTTCTGATATTCTTGTTTTTCTTCGTCTCTATCTCAAATGCTGCTCCTTTGTCATGGAAAATGGTCGATCTAACTTATGTTTACGATGAACGTTCTCACAGATATCCGATATTCAGAAAGTTTAATTTCACGGTCACTGTCAATGGAACTACAGATTCAGGTGTTTGGTAAGTAATATACTCATAATACATTAATATGCATATAAAAAAGTGTAAAAATTCTCTGAATTTGATTCAATTTTTGATTATAAAAAACTTTTAGGATAATTTGATATAAATATGTTGTTTATGTATTTTATACAAAAAAAAAAAAGCATAAGAATTTTGAAAATCTACTACTCCATTTAAGGTATCCAATTACCCTAAAATTCTGAATTTTGCCAAAAAAATCTTTTTTATCGGCCATCTTATTAGCTTTATAAAAATACCAAGTTTATTATTTTCCGTTCCCTAGAACAAAAACTACAAGTGTTTTAGTAAAAGCGGATGCCTTTACTTTAAACAAGATGTGTCATACTTTAAAACGCGTTTTACTCGAAATGCGTTCTTTTGAAAATGCTCAAATGGGGTCAGCGATTTCTCAAAAATTTTGAAAATAATTAACTACAATTTTTTGTGTATGTTCTGCATAATAGTAAATGTGTTTTAACCTTTAGATTTATCAATCACTGTTTTATTACAAAATTTACAGTCCCTTGTGTTAACATAATCACCGTTTTTTTAAGCAATTTCATATTTTTTACCAAGATAAAGTGTTCTAGTTTTTGTAAAAATTAAAATATCTCTTATGCTGAAAGTCATTTCAAAAATGAATAACATAGCAACATATCAGAATTGAAAAATTGAAAACTTGTTTATAAACTTTTGGTACAGAATGGGCTGCGTTTATGTTATTTTTTGTACAATTTTACCAATTGTTTCCCATTTTAATAATAATAATAATTTCTTTTTTTCATCTTAATTTCAGAATATTTCTCTTACAATGTACTAAACAAATCTAAAAACAACAACAACAAAATCCCCATATTTCCATTTTTTAAAAAAAAAAGTTGTCGCAAGTTGTTGGATACCTTAATTTAAATATTTTAAATGATGTCTGATTATGTGATATATATTATTACAATATTTACTGCCATAAAAATTTATTATTGTGGTACTGCTATCCCCCCCCCTTATTTTATGTTTACTATTAATATCCTTAATTGCTTGGTTTGATTTCGTTTTAGACCTAAATTATTAATCTATTGTATGAAAAATAAACGTCGAGGGATGTATTTTCGTCCTTTTAAATTCTGGAAATGAAATTCTTTTCTTTTTTTTTAGAGAAAACTGGATATTTTTTTATATATATAATCTTGATTTAAGTAGTACAGAAATGTAAAATAAAAACGAGGAGAGCTAAAAATGCATGAATGAGTTGTAAAGTAATCTAAACTTAAAATATTAACAATTGAATTTGACATTTTATACATTTATTGCATATTTATTTTTTGTATCCACATGAGAGAAATTGGCTGAGCATCTCAAATACGTATATATACTTAATTTGTATCTAATAATAAGCGCTGCAAAAAAGAGCTTTTTCGAGATTTACACATGAAACTCATGCCTCAATTTTGCGTGCAAAAAAAAACATGAAATAAATACAGCACAGCCCAATATAGAAGGCAATTTGATGTATATATAGATATTTATATCATGTACAAGTATTTAAATATAGTGTGTTTAAAAATTGTGTGTGTATTTATTTTCCCTTGACAAACTTTTGAATTCAAAATCGGGACTTATAAAAATTTAATAGGAATTCGTATAGACAAAATATTTTGCAGGAAAGGTTAAAAATGAAACTTATTGGACTTATTAATAAATTTAATAATATGTAAAAGTTTTTCAACAAATTCGAAATAATAGTTGACGGCATGCAATGTTTTGTCAGTTCCCCAAATATCAAAGCTTTCAGCATTTCTTTATCAATACACAACAATGGTATTAAGAGTCGAAGATAAAACATTCCATTTTATTGATATTTGAAGGGGGGAGGGAATAATACAAATTTATTTAAAATATTTAACAAACTGCATGCTTATTTTATCTTAAGCAAGTTTATTTATTTATTTTTTGCTCATTTTGAAGGGGGGAAAAAAGAGAAATCAACCTACAGCTTGCTGTTTAAATGTAAAATGCTTTTTAAATTCTTTTGTAAATGAGTTATTTGTTTATCAAAAGAACTCTGATAAGCAATCACTAAATAGAAACGTGGAAATGAAAGGAATGCTAGAAGAATCTAATGATAGTATAGAAGAGCTGACACAAAATTTTTCTGGCTGCTAATGATGACGTAAACATTTTATCATCTGTTTTTCAGGTAAAAATAAAATAAAAGGAAAACTAAAAAAGGGCTGCATGTATCTGGTTGAAAATTCTTAGGTTATATTTCCTGTACTACAACAGATCATGGATTAAACAAGCGCCTGGTTTGTGAAGCCTGAATGTTGAATATAAGTTGAAATGATGACTGTTGGATTTTTTCATACTGTCTCGTTACAGCTACTGGTTTCTAGGGCCATAGCTACCACCGTCCCAGCCCCAAAGCTACATGGACCCCAGTATGTGTAAGCAAAAAATCGTAAAATGTTTTCATTGGTCCCATTAACAGAGTTCCCATTTCCATCCCCACCCTCTTCCCTTCTTCAAAGAATTTTGATACAGAGCTACTAGCTACGCCAGTGCTGGTTTCTCATTGTATTCAAGGGAAAATCAGAACACAGTAATACCTCGACTAAAAGCGGTATTGCACGTAAATTTTCCATGCAATTTTTTGGCCCAACTTTTCACCGAATCTGAGGGGGAAGGGTTACCGTAAACAAAACGACATGCTCTTACGTCAGTTACGCTCTTTCTCCACATTGAAACATTACTCGCTGATTTTTCTGCTTCGAAAACGACCATCCAATATTATTTCTTTTATTTCACTTGGGCTTTTTTGTTTATGGGGGTAAACATAAATGGAGTATCATTCTGCTTAAAATATTATACGCCGTTAAAATATTGTACACCATTAAAATATTATACGCCATATCTGATGCGTTTGATGCGAAGCTACCACCATTACCGCCATCTTGTTTATGACGTTGGGCACCGAAGAACCCCATTGGCTGGAATTTCAAGCAGCTTTCATTTAGAGCAACTTTCTCGGCTCACTGGTAAAAAGTTGTTCGAAAGCCATTGCTATGGCAACAGAGTAAATATTGCACCGTGTACGTGTGATAAGGCCTTTACGCGCTACACCGACACGCGAACCCGGTTTTCAAATCTCATTGATTCTTCTTTTTATTTTTTTATTTTTCAACACTGAACTTTTACGAATCAGTACCAGCGCCTGATGTAATTGGTGATGGGATTGAAGTTGTCGATCTTGCGAGGCAAATAAATTTAGAAATGGATAGTTATGACGTTCAAGAACTTCTGGATTACCATATTCAAAAATTGACAGTTGATGTTGTTGTCGTGTATGACAAAGAGCAAAGGCGTAAGGTGCTTGATGGTAAAACCTCAGTGTACTTGATTTTTGGGGTTTTAATCAGAAATGCCAGGCCTAATCCAGTGCTTTTCGTTCAGTCTCTACATAATTCTGTATATCCCTTGATCTTGAGAATCAAATTGGGATTGAGTTTAGTCTCCTGTGAAAACCAGTAACATGAACATTGTTGTCATGAAGGAGACAGGATAGTTCGTCAATTTTCCTCTGCGTTCCATTAATTTTCAGTTGAAGAATATTCAGTTTCCTCGTAGTTTACTTTTCGGAGTGTTCCCGGACATCAGAACACAACGCGTCGGCTACCCCGAACGCGGTAGCATTATTAATATCACAATATATTGCACTTGTCATAATTGAGGCTTGCCAGAGCCCCGAGAGGTTGGATTTTTAGTCGCCTTTTCCGACACGCATAAACTTCCGAACTTACGAACTTACGAACATGAACTACTCCAGTCACCATCCGGGGAACACAGTTTTTTTTGTTTAATTTACCTTGAATAGAAGAGGAAAAGCACTTTGGCGAAAAGATCTATTGCAGTTGCGTTGGTAGCCAAAGACGAAGGAGAAAACTGATGAGTTAATTTCGGCGAGATTGTATTTGGTGTCCTGGGCGAGTATTGTCCGAAGACTTTGTTAATCTTAACGTATGACGCCTCCAATTAGGCTTAATGTAGCTGTATTCAAAAAAGAAATTTTTGAAGCTAGAAGTAGTTTACACTTTTCAAGTTCCTTTAAAGTCTTAAAGTTTGCAGCATAAAACATATGCAGATTGTCAATTTAACTATTAAGGGAACGCGGTACGATTTAAACAAAAATCTTTGATTTTATGGTTTTCACAATTTTTTTACTTGTAACCTATGTATATGCAATACGTAAGACAGAATATTTGCTCAAAATATCACAAAAAGCAATCCATTTAATTTTTTAAAAAAAAATTTAAAACTTTTTGAGGTAATTTTAAAACGCTACTCCTCGTACAATAATTGACGTACACACAGGAAATTTGATTCACATATTTGTCAAACCATGTACAACAAAAGTTGGTATGGGTTTGGGGATAACATGATTCAAATTCCTAAAAAAAATTTTTTTATGAATTATTATGAAAAAATCTTTAAAAAACATGTAAATTCTAAGTTCAAATATTTTTAAAAACATATGTATTGCTTTGATTCAAAAATGCATACCAACTTTTGTTATATATATTAATAGCAATCTGTAAAAAAAATTCAAAACATTTCATGCAATAGAAAAAAAGCCTTAGCATTTTAAATGAAAGAAAACAAACGTTTTTTTTTGTTCTGAGATAAATCAATTTAAAGTTTTTATTTACTGTAAAAAGATATATATAAGTGCAATAAAATTACTAAAAAATTACTGTATATACTACATGCACATGATAAAAGTTTTATAAAGTTATTATATGAAAATTATAATTTTTTATGTTTAAAATTTAAAATTTTCAGTACCTTACATTTTTAAAAAATTGCGATAAATAACATATGAACCCATTTTACGATGATTTTAAAATAATTCTAGTTTATATCTTCATATTTTTTTTTTACCATTTATGTTTAAAATAACCCAGGACTATATGTAATCCCTTCTTTTTCTTTGAAAATTTTTCTTTTCGCATTTTGGCTAGTTTTACTTTTTGACGAGCTATGCGAAAAGCAAGATTATTTTGGCGATTCTTTCTTTTTTACGTCTGTAATCACGTGTGGCAGCAATTTTTACTGCTTCTTCACCAAGATCCAAATTAGCTGCCTTTTGTATTTCTTTTAAGGCTTTCAAAGTACCAAAGTTATATTCTGATACTGCCTCAGAAACAGCTATATTTACACGTCGTGATTTCGCTGAAGTTTCTTTAGAGCACTTACTCCAAATCACGCTATGCAGACTCTCGTTGTTGTTCTGAGTCAGACATCTGGCCTGGCACATCCTTTCAAAAGACTATCAGAAGCTAACCTTTGATATATTGGAACAATTTTTGTCAAGTGATCTGGATTTATTGGTGTTCCAATATTAAATTTATGTGGTGCAGGTTTTTCACCTTTAGCTAAGGCTCTTCGATAAAAACACCACGAATCTTTGCCAGGAGGACATTTCATGTGCATTGGATTTTTATCTGTCGAGATACTGTGATAAAGCGTGGCATATATAGATTTTTTCATGCCCTGAATATCTCCTTTATTTTCCAGAATAGCTTTCTGATAATACTGCGTTAGTTTTTTTATCGTTGTTTCTTTTAGGCTGCCATAAGATTTTCCTCCTAAAGTGATACCTTTAGCTCTCCAATCTTTCACAAGATTGCGTAAGCTGGTGCCTAACCTTTTACTAACGTGATTAATACACTCTTCTTTCAAAATTTCAACATCTGGTCCATATATTTTTAGGCTATTTAAGAATTTATGAGTTTTAGCATCACCATCAGATAACAATGTTGTGTAACGGAAACCACATGCTTCTGATCGAGACCAAATTTTAGCTGCAGCTTTCATTTCCATTGCTCCTGATGTCCCAACGTGGTTAATCTGGCAGGAATTTTTGTGGCCAGAATACCAAACATCGTATTCAGCTGTAGTTTCGCCTAATTCATTTTTCGCACTTATACATGTTGGGCAGTACTTGCTCATAATTTCATAGTCAATAACATATCCTGTTAAAGTGTCGACTACAGAGCCAACACCGATTTGGGATGTGTGTCCTCGGGTCAACCATGTCCCATCAAAAGAAACAGCAATATCAGTAACTGTATTTTGATTCAATTTTCTGTATGCATTTTGAACGCTGTTATGTACATAGTTCAACACAGTTTGGGAAGCAAGAGAGTACACTGAGTTAATGTAGCATTTAATTTCATTAAAAGTTTTACTCGACATCAAAGGCATATTGAGAAACATGCAAAATTTTTCAACCGATGCATGACCCCCACTGATTGCAAGAAATGCTTGAACAGCACGAACATTCACATCGAAAGGTGTAGATGTATTTGATTTTTTTTTCAAGTCTTGGAGATGTAAAGCATTCCATTTTTTGCTCAGAACATGTTTTGCATACCAGTTTCAATTGATGCGAAAACCCATATTTATGTCCAAATTCAAGTTTTAAAGTTGACTGGTTGCAGATACCACAAAGAGTATACTTGAAAATATCACACTAGGCATTTTTGTCAACAATTATATAACTTGGTCCATCATAGGTATCAGCAATATTTTCTTGTTCTAGTACACTTTTCTCTTGCATAGAAATTCTTTCATTTTTTAAAATTCTATCACCACTTGAGCGTTGAGCAACATTTGAATTGTGCTCTGAAATGTCCATATTGCTTTCAGTTTTTGTTTCAGTGCACCATCGCTTTTGAATACTCAATTTACTTGATTTGTTTTTCCTCTTCGTGCGAGGCATGTTTAACTATTAAAATGCTGTATTAGAATACGTTTAAATATATAAAAAAAACTGTTAAACTGATGACGATAAAATAATTAGTCTTGAAAAAGACTTTTTTTGGTAAACCAAAACTAAATATTTCAAAAATATGAAATAAAAATTAGCAGAATAAAGAACGCAGTATAGCTCAGCAAATGTAAACAAACAATTTGAATGGATTACAATCTCTTCACTTTATTTCAAAACTGCTTAACTGTGATAGAATTAATTAAATTGGCTAGAAAATGAAAAGTGCGTCTGCTAGAGCAAAATGATGTCAAAATGTAAATTCTGACGAGCATATTAGTTATCATAACTTTGGATTTTTTTTAATTTAGAGCTCTGAAATTTTGTGAGATAATAGAGAAATGTATAAAGAATAATTTAGGCTAAAAAATTTTTTTGATTTTTTGACCTATTTTCGTCAATTGAATCGTACCGTGTCCCCTTAAAATGATCCATAAGGATCCACAATAACCGGAAGTTTCACAGCAGGCTATTTTAGCTTCATTAACAATCAAGAATTTCAATCCAATTGATATAATTTGTTTAATAGAAGGCAGTGAAATTTTTGTCGTATTTTCATGAGTCCAAGTTAGAAGTGATAAATAAATTTAAAGAAAAGCTAGACAGTTGATGAGCTCTTAGAAATGCAGAAGCAAGAGCAAGACATTGAAGAACTTAGACCGAGCGTGACGTTTGGGAATTCGACAGAAGCCCTCAGTTTAATTGAAAAAGGGTTACAAATTTTAGAAAATACAGACTCCCCCGAAGAGCGTATTTTTTCAACAAAACAAGGAGTAAAAAAAATATATTAGCATGCTACGAGGACATTTTGTGGAAGAAAAAAAAATCTTTGAACTGGCCGACTACTTTGTTAGATTTTATGAAACCCTCTACAGCAGGCATGTCAAACACGCGGCCCGCCGATACATAAGTTGCGGCCGCCATGACTTTTTAAAAAAATTTAAATATCGAGCTTTAAAGTTTTTTTTTTTTAATTTGAAAATTATTGAGGTGAACTTTTTTAAATTTACAACATAATTACTTGTTACTTATTCTCATTTTAAAAGAAATCTTATTTGATTATAAAAATAACCTTTAGATTAATAAATTAAAAATAAAAAAACTTTTTTAAGAACAAGCTTTTATTTAAATGCGCTAAAAAGAATAAAATAAACTTTTCCTTCAAAACTTATTTTACTGTCAATTTATAACGTCATTATACAATTTATATGATATAAAAGCTTGTCGCGAGATTTAAGTACTCGTATTTACTTAGTTTGAATTTTTAAAAATTAAAAACATTGAGGTCCAGTTATTTATTTTACTTGTTTATCTACACAGGTAAATCTCGCGACAAGCTTTTATATCATATAAATTGTATAATGACGTTATAAGTTGACAGTAAAATAAGTTTTGAAGGAAAAGTTTATTTTATTCTTTTTAGCGCATTTAAATAAAAGCTTGTTCTTAAAAAAAAATTTTTATTTTTAATTTATTTTTTACTTTTTAGTTATCGCTGGACAGGTTTCTCAGCCTGTTCAACTCATTCAACGCTGGTTCACCATCCCTGATTTAGCTGAATCAATTCTCGCAAAAAGGGTATTAGACGAAAAACACAATTTTTTTAAATCCGTAATTTTGTCAATCTTCTTGCAGATCTTGGGTAATATTGTTCTACACACGCAAAAAGGTTTCGTGAAATTATCTTAATAAATGACGAAGTTATTAAATGTTTAATTAAAATGTTGACTATTTTTTGAAAAATATTAAAGAATATATTATTTATTTGAAATATTTTGAAGGTAAGGGATATATTTCTCTAACATATTAGAAGAAAAATCTAGTTATTTATTAAAAAACTTCAAAAGGCATTTAAATATTTGTATTAATCAATAAAATGCTTAAAATTCAAAACACATGTTGTAATCAAAAATGAAAGTTTTCTCAACTAATGATAATATTTTGCTGGACATTGGATATCTTCTACGTAAGAATCTGTTTTTTTAATTGCTCAGTCATCTTTAGAAACTTGATTTTGAAAAAATAATTAACCATCGTATTATTTTTATACAGTCAAACCTCCATGTAACGAATCTCTATTTTGGGAATTTCTCTATTTTAAGAACTTTTTCCTGGACCCAAGCACATATTACTCTTTTCTTCGTAAAATAACTCCAAATAGCGAAGTGCATTTCCTATTTAACGAAATTTTTCTTCTCAGATTCGATTTTTTTCTCTCCTTATTTTTAAAATCTCCTTATTTGCAAATTATTCTCTTTTGGCACATTTTATGGATATCAATAACCATGAGCTGGTTTTACAATGTACCTAACTCATCTAGAGAAACAAAATTGCCGTAATTTTTCAAACAAAAAAAACTCAAATAAAATTAACAGATACTATTTGTAATTAAATTTAAGGACGCATGTCGTAGTGTGTGTTTAGATTACTGGTGATAAAATGAGGTATATTTAAATTACTTGTAGGCTTAAAATTAGAAAACTTCTTTAAAAAATTCATTTATTTTAATATAAAATTATTTTTTAATTGAAAATACATTGCATTTCTGGATAATATTTTTCTCTTATTGTTTTCTTAGCGGATTCCTTTTTGATGGGTAAGATATATATAAAAAAAAAATGATCCTTCCGATTCTGTAATTATTTTTTGTCTGAGTTTCATAGATTAAAGTTAGATAAATTTTTTTAAAGAATTTCTACAATTCTCCATCTCAGTTTAACTTGGCAGCGTTGAGAAAGGTATACAATGTACCAATCTACTTGAAAAATAGCTCGACTTTTTTTGTTTTGAATTTAAATCCAAGAAAATAGATAGAAATTTGTAAAAAAATTGCATACGTTGCAGAAATTAGATTATTTTTACGTTGTAGAAATGTAATTATTTTTTAGACAAAGTTAATAAATACAGTGAATAGCGCAACGTTATGAAATTTTAGTTTGGCTGAAAACCGATTTTCGACGCCACCTTTTGTCATTGTTGTAAAAATAACATTATTACAAACAATGCAGATATATCAAAGATGGCGCCCAAAACTAGTTAAATGTTTTAATTAATATCTTTTTAATTAATTGCAATATCGGAATATAAATGGTCAAAACATGCATTGTCATCCAAACTAAACGTGTGTACAAAATTTCAGCTCAATAGGGTGAAGATATCAGCTTCAAAATTGAGTTGCAAGATTCCACCCGAACAAATTACATACATACATACATACATACATACATACATACATACATACATACATACATACATACATACATACATACATACATACATACATACATACATACATACATACATACATACATACATACATACATACTACATACCTACCTACATACCTACATACAACTACATACATACATACACTACATACATACTACATACACATACATACATACATACATACATACATACATACATACATACATACATACATACATACATACATACATACATACATACATACATACATACATACATACATACATACATACATACATACATACATACATACATTGTAAGTTAAATAAAAGCTTGTAAAAATTAGTGAGAGAGCAACCTCTTAGTGGGCTGAATAAACTACATTTCTCACACAATATGATGTAGTTGCACTAAAAGTCCATGAGTTAACATCACGTTACAAAGTCATTCTCCCTCTTTTTAAACTGTTCTCATCACCTCTGTCTCGTTTGGTCAGTGACCTCGCATTTCCTGTGGGCAGAGGGACTGTCCGTTAAGGCCTCCTCTGGAATTGGAGAGTTTTAGGACAGTGTAAGCATCTTTATGACTTAACAGATAGCCTCATAATTTATCGTGTGTGCGACTTGTTTTCTCTTTCTCTGTCTTTAGAGTATCCCATCAGCGAGAAGTTAAAGAGCATTGTCAGATGCAGTTTAAGACGAAACACAAGATAAAAGGCAAAGTTTGCTCAATCGTTTGCAAGTGAAAGTCGATTTTGGTAAAAGTGGATTTAATCTAAAAATTTATTTAATAATAAAAAAAACCCTAACTTCAACTACAATGAGTAAAAAAAAGATCAATTGAAGATGAACGTCGCATTTTTCAAGAAAATGGGAACTGCAATATTTTTGTGTCCAAAACAAAAATAAAATAGTATGCCTGATTTGCAAAAACTCTATTTCAGTTGCTAAGGAGTGCAATCTTAAAAGGCACCACGACACAAATCATAAAACAAAATTATGACCAATACGTTTCAAAACTTCGTGAAGAAAAATTGGCGGATTTGAAATCAACTCTTCAAAAACAACAAAATGTATTTACTAAATTTGTTGAAGACAATACAGCTGCTGTAAAAGTTAGTTATATGTTATCCATTTAATCGCAAACAAATGGAAGCCATTTACTGAAGGTGATTTTATTAGTGAATGCTTAATCAAAGAGCGGAAGTATTATGTCCCGCACAAATAAAAAAGTTTACAAATGTAAGTTTAAGTCGAAATACTGTATCTAGCAGAGTTGATGAAATAGCCGAGAATTTGAGAAATCAGCATCATTCAATAATATCACCATTTCAAGCCTACTCGATTGCAATTGATGAAAGTACAGATATTCGAAATATTGCTCAGCTGGCCATTTTTATTCGCGGATGCGATGCTAATTTAAAAATAAACGAAGAACTTTTGGAAGTCATTCCTATGCATAATACAACCACCGGAGCTGATATTTTTGATGCACTGATGGAAGTTGTAAAAAAGTATAAGTTGGTTTGTCTTGCAACTGATGGCGCATCTACCATGACAGGTAGTAGTACTAAACGAGTTGTCGCAAGGTTAAAAGAAACGTGCAAACAACGCGGAAACAGTAATTTTGAACATTTTCATTGCATTATTCACCAACAAGTATTGTGCTCCGAAGTTTTAAATATCGGACATGTCTTAAAAATTGTCACAAAAATTGTAAATTATATTCGAGCACATAGACTTAATCATCGTCAATTCACTTCATTTCTGGAAGATATAGAAAGTGAATTCACCGATCTACCATATCATACAGAAGTTCGATGGCTTTCGAGTCATAAAGTATTAAAACGATTTTTCAAGCTGCTGGATGAAATCATAATTTTCTTAGAAACAAAAAAAATACGAATGTGCTGAATTAAAAGATGGAGAATGGCTAAAGGACCTGGCCTTTTCAGTTGATATCACAAGTCACCTTCATCAACTTAATCTTAAGCTTCAAGGCAAAAATAATCTTGTTACAACACTATTTGATAACATTGACGCTTTCAAGCAAAAATTATTTCTTTGGCGAAAACAAATAGCAAACGAAAATCTGTCTCACTTTGAAAGCTGCCCAATATTTACTCATTAAATCCCCCAAATTAAAATTTACAGAATATGCTCACCAAATTAAATTATTAGAAACAGAATTCGATCGAAGAGCTGCATTTCATAAGCTGCGAATTACAATTTCGACTCTTTACTTCACCTCTATCTATCGACATTGAACTTGTTGATGAAAATTTACAAATGGAATTGATTGAAATTCAATGTGATTCTTTGCTGAAGCAAAATGTATGGAAGTTGGAATTCCAGATTTTTACACATATTTATCAATAGATAGATTTCCTAAGATGTTATCCTTTGTTACGCGTATAATGGCTATGTTCGGAAGTACTTATTTATGCGAGCAATTATTTTCTTTAATGAAAAACAACAAACATTCAGAAAGTCAAGGTTAACCATAAGCATTTATCATCAATTTTAAAGATCGCATCAGCTCAGCATATTCAACCAAACTTTGATGATTTGCTTTGTGAAAAACGGTGCCAAACATCTTCTAAAAAGTAATATTTGAAAACCGGGACGTCCTTGGCAGGTAAAAATAAACTTATTTTAAGCCGTAATATCTGTATACTTATGTGCTTTTTATGTAAAAAAATCACATTTATAAATATAAATAATTGTGTGTGAGCAATTAATAGAGCCATCATATTTTTCAGTCATGTACTTAGCTTTAGGTACATTTTGCATAAAGTTTACTGAAATGCAACTTTCTAAACTTTGTAGTGTTGTTAACATATTATTCTGTACAATAAATGTTAAATAAAAAAAATTATAAAACGTTATTTAATTCTTATGAAGATAATGTGCAGCATCTAAAAGCTTTAAATACTTATTTCTGAAAAAGTATTTCTTGTATTGGAAATAAAAAAATTTTGTAATATGCAAGATATATGAGTGCTATATAGGTAAAGTAGGTTTTCAGAAAATGTACCAGAATCTAAATTTTAAAAAACTCATTTTAAGAAAATCAAAAAAAAAAAAAGATACTTTTCATTGTGATTTTTAAAAAAATATTTTTAAATAAGTATTTAATATAGTCAATAGGATTACTGTGCTTTATTTTATTACCTTTGTATTTCTTTTAGTTTTAAATTTTTGCTGTTTAGATTTGAATGTTAGCTTGGAAACACATGTGTCATCAACGATTCACAGTATTTTCCATGTAAAACACTAATATTTGACACATTAATTTTTTACTACTTATTTTTTATACTTCACTTTGAGCTCTATCCTTGCATATTACACAGCATTATTTAGATTAATTATTAGATAAATATGTAGCTGAAATGTCTGTTAAAATTATAAAAATAAATCTTGTTTTAAATTATCTTGCAAACTGTTTAAAATAATTTTAAAAACAAAAGGAGAGAATTCAGTGTTCAAAATTTTGTCCCTTTAAAAAGGGGAGTAGTATCTTGCTTATTATATTAAATTCGATTTTCCAGTTTTCTTTTTGTAGAATTATAAAAAAAAAGTAATACAGCAACAGAATTAGCAAGGTATCCTTATTGTTAAGACCAAAAATTGAAAAAATTAGAAAATTTGAAGCATTTTAAATCTGGTAACCTTAAATTCTTAAATAATAATTTCTGATAATAACTTTTTTTATTTTCGTTTTTTATATTAAAAAAACCTTGACATTGATTCTAATGAATGCATACTATAATCATTCTACAAATCCTATTTTATTAATTTTTTTGAACTGTGAAAGCATGCGGCCCCAACTTAATATAAATAATCATGTAGTCCGCAATATCATATGAGTTTGACATGCCTGCTCTACAGCAAAATAATCGGTATGCGATTATGTATTTGTGTTATCTAAGATTTATCAAATACTTTTTTCTAAATTATTATATTTTTCGTCTCCGGTCGCAGCTAAAATAATTTATTTTGTTTATATGCGAAATTGTACCCGACTTACGCGAATTCGACTACACTGTTATCACCCAGTCCCACCTATCGCTTAAGTTCGGGGTATTACTGTATTTAAATTTGAGTAACTTTTTCAAGTAGTATATCTAAAGTAAAATACAATTATTTTTCGAAAACAATGTTTTTTGGTCTAGTGGAAAAGCCATTTTTTTATATCCTTTCTCAGTTTTAGTTTTTGGAA